>VZTO01003031.1:10062-30542 GCA_013400615.1 Syrrhaptes paradoxus | reverse complement strand
ATGATAAGGAAAGGAACTGCTAATCAAAACAACATGAGAGAATACAACATCCACAAACCCATAAGATAAAGGAGACTCCTCGGACCCCTAAAAGACTCTTTAGCTAATTATAATAAGAAACGGGGCTAGACGGGGCTTGGAGATGCATATGAAAGAATGTATTGTGAAAACTTGATGAATATGCAACATTTTGGGGAATAAATAGAGGGGTAGATTTTGTGGAAAGCTACGCCTGTGGTAGAGCAGATGCTCCCCTGGCGTCCAGCGCTGCTTGCTTATTCTCCACCTACGAACAAAATAAAATCTTAATTTTTTTCTAGCCATGGAAGTGCCTTCATTGATAACAAAATTGGTGAGGCTAGAAGTGCCTTCATTGATAACACTACACAGAAGCAGCTATGAAGAATGGTTACTAATAGGACTAAACAAGTCAATAAAATATTTTGGGGAACAATCTAGAAACAGCAAAGCCTGCACAAGGTAGATTATTATCCACAGGCATCTGTGCTAAGCAGCTCTGTATATTGATCCCATAAAAAGGATCAGAACATTCAGTTTTGTTTTTCAGAAACAGCAAATTTAAAGCTGCCCTACCAAATGTAGTAGATGACTGAAAAACTGTTTACTGCTTTCTTAACTCCCAGCTTTGTAGCCACAAACCCAATTTTTAATATAGCCCTGCATAAACAAAACTGAACTCTAAATTAACGTTAATGGTTTTTTAAAGTGATTTAGAGAAATCATTCTGGTGAACTGCTTTGCAGCCGCTGGAAGTAGTGTCAAAAATTAAAACATTACTCATTTTATTTTTTCTGCAGACAGAACTTAGTTCTAGAAACATGATTTTGAAGACTTCTTATACTCTATGTGACCTTGTCTTTGAGGATTTACTGGCAGATAATTTTATGCCACCTAGCTAAGTCTTATTATATCATAATTATACTGTCACATAGGATCTCAAATGAAATTAAGGAAATATTATTAACCCAAGACAAGAGCTATGGGAACCAGCAGAACTCTCCCTTTGAACATTTGCTTTTATTATTAAGCCCCATCACTTAAACTCCTGTATCAGGTATCTAAAGAAATAAATAAAATCAGGGAAATTACGTTCAATATACAAATGTTTTGATTAAATCCCATCTTCAGTTTCAGATTTTTCACTAAAAGCTCAACCCAGTCCTGTAGCCAAGAAATAAATTAATCTAAACTGGTGGAAAAGATAAAAATAGAGAAGATAAACGAGGAAGGGAAAGAACGAAAGCACAGTTCTGTCTGCCTGACTGGTCACAGACAAATCAGAGAAAAAAATTACTCAAATACAATGAAGCTCTTCCTCAAGACTTACATAAATAAAAGCTGTTAAATGTAATTATCTGTAGCAACATGAGACCACCAAATATTGATAATCTGATTTGATCGCTAACAAGAGGAAGATGTAGAAACTGCAAAGCAAGGATGATCTTTTCAGGTCTCTGTTCCCATGAGTCAGAGCTGTTCCTAGGAGGTGATTATTTTGGCTCCTTTGAGTCTTCCCACTACTCCGCATTCACAGACCAAAGTCTCAGTGTAAATACTAGCACCCCATCAGGTCTGCCTCACTGAGAAGCATCTACTGGATCTTCCTATATTGATTGCAAAAAGATGTGAATAACCAGAAAAGTAATAGACATTAAACCCTTCCATGTACACAGAATGAACATCTCTATTTGTGTGTGCAATTAGTTTTGAGCAAAGGAAGAGCAACGGCTTTTCCATTACACGCTGCCACTAGATTCACTTAAGATTCACTAAATACATCTACTTAGGGATAGAGAATAGTTAGAAAGTGGCCCAAACCACAGTCAGTCAAGACGGAATCACTAAATCAACCCACTACTGGTTGTTAGTGGGCAGCAGCCAACCACATCACCCATATCCCCTGTGGATCAAACCCATGCCTGATGTCTCAGTATCTCAGACACCAGATGACAGACATGCAAAAAGCACACGTGTCTCCGGGCACATATTCAAACACACACAGAGTTTCAGCTCAGCTCAGTTAAGTTCCTTATGTGCAGATGCCCAAGTGACTCCCACCTCTCTCAGCAGATGCAGCACATTGCCCCATTGCATTATGTGACAGAGAAACTCAGCAACTGCTCCCAGTCAAACCACGATTCCATCTGTCTGGGATAATAGCAACAACAAAGGTGAAAGAAAAGGTAGAAAAGTTAGCAAGTTAGTGCAGCCTTATCTGAGACTAAGCAGCTGGCAAGTCTACTTAGCCACTCACTTTCCCTTGTGATGTTGCATTCAGCATCTCGGGATTGTTTGGTGATAAAGGAAATAATTCCCTTTAGGTGCACAACATGAAAATGACTCGAGAAACAGTCAGCCTAAAAATATTTCCTGAAGGAACTCATAAACTGTACCCTGTTCAAATGTTGGTAAATGTTTTAGCAAATGAGTATTACAAAAAATTTAACTGTTCTCTAAAGAGTTGCTGAATTTTAAGATTAAATTGAAGTCACTGAAGTGTGAAATGCAGGAATTGTAAATTTACCTTAAGTACTGTAGCTCCACAGCATCTTCACCATGGAAGAGATGCACCAACAGCAACAGTGGCTCCACCCTCCCAAAGTGGATAAAGGAAATAACCCTATTAAAAGGTGAAAAAAAAAACCAAACAAATAATAATCAAGGCTATCACGGAGTAAGAGTCCAGTACACATATCTTAAGTCTCTCCAGTTGTACCAGATGCTAAAATAGCAATAGATCTTTGCTCTGAGAAGATCTCTGATTTTACAACCTAGGCTTTCCAAACATGGACCATATTTGTCCTTGATGTAACTGCTAACTGAAACAGATTAACTTTGACCAGTTAAATGTGACCAATTTAATAGCTGTGTACTTAGAAACATCACCTCTTATGGTGCATCAGGCCTCACTGTTTCTTTGGCAAGCAGCTCTTTTGACCCTTGGAAAGGAACACAGTTGTCAGCCTTTACATCACAGACACCATGTTCATAAATACACATCAACACAATGTGCAGCAATTTGGGCGCCTATTGCAATGCCTGACAATACTACCACCAGCCTTTTCAAGATGGGAGTTCCCATTCAATGTCTTTTTTTCACTCTATACCTACAGACACATTTGTCAGAATGAGAGCTCATTAACATGTATTTCACCACTGAACTAAGTCTGCAGCATTTGTTTTCACCAATGTATGAAATGGAGCAGCCAGAGATAGTTACAAGTGCTTACACATGCCCAGGAGTTCACTCTGTCATAGGAAACCCCTACAGTAGAAAAATTGTGCTCCTCCTTTCACTCTGGCCTGAGCCCAAACACACAATGTGTCTTTCAGTTGTTGTTTTATACATCTAGACATATGTCTATATGTATATGTCCCTTTCAACACAGGTTAACTGCTGAAATGTGTCAGCATTCAGAATACTTACTGTCCTGAGGCTTCATGACTTAGTTTCAAAAGTACTCAGTACATCACAGGCGCTTTGTAACCAGGTTCAAACTACATGCCTAATTCTCAAACTGGCCACACAATACACTTAATTTAGGACAGAAGAGGCACATTCAAGCAATAGTTTATCACATATGCATTGTATTTTTCACTTATAGTATTTTTTATTTTAATTCTAGATGTCAGGTCAGCTCCTGTCGCCTGTGAGCATGAAGTCTTATCCGTGCTGGAAAGAACTGCTGTTGGATCAGTGCACAGAATTTTGGTTTATAAAATGCCACAAAAACAGAGTAGAACACTAACAAATTTTAAATATATTTTAGATCCTTTCTGAACACTTATTTCATTATGTTTCTGTATGAAGTAGACATCTCCAGACCATCCAAAGATTTGTTATGCAAGTGCAGGAAAAAACTTCAGGTTGAAGTGCAACCTTCACTTCAAATCCAGGTTTTGAAAATTATTTTTAGAAATATTAATGTCACCACCTAGAGAAATCCCTATAGCTTAGCCATTATGTGTTCTCCAACAGCTCTTGAAACAAGATAAAATATGATGAAAAACTGCATATACCAAAAGTGTATATTTACATGGCAAAAATCAAAGGCTGTTTTTTTAAGAACTCAGGACTAACTGTTCCAAATCCCGTGGCTTTTAATCCATATGAAGGGATAATCCAATACTATCTTAAATTCATACATGTGGCCTGCCGACTGAGCTCTACAGCATTATTTCACTATAATCTAGTGAAAGACACATTGAATTCATATCAGTATATATACGCTAAGTATAAGTTTATTGAGCTGAGTACTTCTTAGTTTTCACATGTTTTTATGCAGCAAGATTTGGTTTCTTCCAAAAGAGCTGAAAGTGACATCTAAAGTGAAACTGGGCTTGGATTCACCTTGCTTTATGCCAGTTTTTTTAACTCATGACCCTGAACACAGTTTGCATCTTTCAGCATTTTCACCACAGTTCAGTAAAGGACATCAGACTTCTGGGCTGGAGCCGCATCCCCACAGTGGGATTCTCCTGTTCCTCCCCTCCTGTCCACCTTTCTTTTTAAATGCAGTTTCATGCAATAATCCACCAAATGTGAATACATCAGTTTGTGATCTGAAGACAAATCTCTGGACAGAAAAAGAGAAGCTTTCTTAAAGAACTTTAACTTTGTGTACCACATAGATCATAGAATCATAGAATGGTTTGGGTTGAAAGGGACCTTGAAAATCATCCAGTACCAACCCCCCCTGCCATCATCAGGGACACCTTCCACTAGACCAGGTTGCTCAAAGCCTCATCCAGCCTGGCCTTGAACCCCTCCAGGGATGGGGCATTCACAACTTCCCTGGGCAACCTGTTCCAGTGTCTCACCACCCTCACAGTAAAGAATTTCTTCCTAATAGCTAGTCTAAATCTGCTCTCCTCCAGCTTAAATCCACTACCCCTCGTCCTGTCTCTACATGCCCTTCTGAAAGATACTGAAAGCATCCCAGCATTCATCTGGCACAGATGCAAACTAACAAGAGCAGCATAACAAACTGTCACTAATGCAGTCCTCATCCAGCAACCATGCTGAGAAAAATGAATCCTTCATTGAGACTTCTGCATCATCACTATCCCATTCTACACTCCAGAGAGTGGATTTCTTACAACCTCTCTTTGAACACACAATACTAAAAAAAAAAAAAAGGAAAAGATGGAGCACATTTGAGGCTTTCCCTTTTCAGCAAGTTGCAATATGAAGATGCTAAGTACCTTCAGTCCTGCTATAACTGTATAGATGCAGTTACAAGGGAAAAATGACTATGAATTGATCTACAACTAAACTATTTTTAACATCTCAGAACCACACAACAGATTATCACCAGCTGGCAAAAAAGGTTATATTCAAATGCCTGTAAACTTGCAGCTGTCAGAAGGCAAGAGAGATTTTCTAAAGCTAGTAAAAGAGGACTTCAAAATCATACAATGCAAGACATCCAAATTATCTTTGTGCTTAAATGTTTTAAGTGCAGTTAGCAGCTCCTGTAAGGGTCTGGTCCAACACCAATTAAAGGAGTGCATGCAAAATCAGCTAAGTAAATGATCAACAGTTAAGGAGTAAGTGACCTTCTTTTTCCACCTTAGGATATTAGTTTAGAAAACATGGTTAGTTAACATTTACTGACATGAAGTGCCATTATCCTAGCAGTTTGGAGGAAGATTACAAATTCATTTCTGAAATACCTGTTGCTCCTAAAATGTAAATTTAAATATATAACATGACAGGAAGACTGCATTTCCTACACTGCAAGGTTTCGTTCAGTATTCTGAAGATAAAGTTCATTTTATTTGTTGAATCTAATGAGATCTGGAAAACATAGTCATAAGTGAAAGTTTACTTGTGCAGTTGCAAAGCAACAGGCTTGTACATAAGCTGACTGATTATTTCATATAGGACTTTTCCTCTTAAACATCATGAGATTTTCAGCAAATTACTCAGTTGAAGGTAAAACCCCTCTTGTTTTCCTCTTCCAGTTTTGCAGCTCAAATTATTTAAGGATATTTATAATATATAAGACATTCTGGAGAGTTTTAATATTTCTGCTTTAAATATTTAAAAGAATCTGGAAGCTTTGCCAAGCAGGAGCATCCATTTCAGCCTGCAGGGCATGTTCCAGGGCAGCATCTAAGAACAGGAGTCCTCTGAAGCCACTGATCTAGATTAAAGGGACACTCAGGTAACTCTTGAGGAAATCATACAATAAACATTGCCTGGCCTTTCAAAAGAGTGGTCCACCCTTAGGCAACATCTGCCTCCACAACAGCAAAAGCATGGATTTGGTTTTTAAATGGAAGACCTTGCATGATCCTAGGACTCTGGCAGCAGTGTCCAAGAACTGCATTCAGCCACATGGTCACCTCTACCAAGAAATAGCTCCTCTAGCTTCAGAGGGATATTCAATACATATAATCAAAGTGCTATGCTGGGTCAGGGAGAAAGACACTCAGTCATGGAAGCACAGGGCCTGATTATTTTGATTTACTCACCTGTACAGGAGGAACCATCCATTGAATATTTAGATAAGTTGGTTTTGTCCAAGTCACCTGATGGTCCTAATCTAAGCCACTGCACATCACATAAAATGTTAGATTAAACTTTCTCTGCATCTTTAATGCCCTAACTCCACCACCCTACATCCCCCCCAAATAAAATAAAATAAATAAAATAAAATAAAAGCTTAACTTTATTCCAGAATATTTCCAAGTCTCAAACTAACAAGTTGCAAGTATTTGCACACTGCTTTAAGGTGACTACAAATAAGCAGCCACGTAACATTAAATCAACATTATTTCTTTCCTGGGAGGAGCTCACAGTTTGGTGGTAACCAGCCTGCAGGACCCCTTGATCCTCACTGCTATCCCAACATGATGTTCACTTAGACAAGAAAAAGACATCATCAGTGTCATCATGAGAATATGGCTGCGCAACCAACTGGCAGACTATCCTCTGCAACCGTTAATCAAACACAGTTCAGGTGCATTTGCATCCAGTGTTATTTAATATTTCCGTTAGTGATCTGGACAATTGCAATAATGCAAATACAGGCATTCTGTGGAAGACATCACACAGAAAGGAGTTGCAGGTACCTGGCAGACAAACCCGGAGCACTCCTTGCCCTCCCACTCGAACTGAGACACTGTTTTCCCTCTCCTCCTTACCTACATTCTCAACTTCCCTCCCTTCTCCCTTTCCACGGCAGTGGTAAAAGAAGTAGTAGCAGGACAAGTGTCCTTCTACTTTTACAGCAGCCCTTCCTCTTGACTGCTTTTTTGGTATAAATTTCTCTGCTAGAAATCCCTCCAAGTGCTGCAGCAGAGGTGAACCATACACACAATAGCAGGAGAAACAGCCACCCCTGAGGCAGACTCACCCCACCCTCTTCCAAAAATGAGATTTCCAGCTCCATGGATTCACCTGAATAAGCAGTTTCAGGCTGCTAGGCAGCCAGGAAACCCCACTTGGGGAACCAGGGGTGCAGACTGCATGCTCCAAGACCAGCACCCGCTTACAACATGACTGGTTAAGTCGCACAGTTACCACTAATGCTGCATTCAGAAGAAGCCATGTTGTCTCCAGCTCTCGAACAGTATGTTGTGGTTTATAAAACCACAGGGACAGTTTTTTCTAAACACCTGCTGGGCTGAGGCAGGGAGGGTTTCACTCACCACTTAGGGTCATGGGCAAGAAACCAACACGACTCGTGAAGAACAAGAAAAACAATTGAATTTATTAACTATTTACAACAAGAAGCAGGATATTGAAAGAGATAAACCACCTCTTACAAAAAGGCACTTCTCCCCCACCCCTCCCTTCTTCCCAAAGCCCAAAGGCTCTGTTCTGTACCTTCTCCCTCCCAGTGGTGCAGGGTGGCAGGGAGTAGGGGGGGGATGCAGTCAGTCTGCTGCTCTTTCCTCCTCACAGTCTCTCTCGGTTGCCACGTGGAGTCCCTTCCTCACATTGAAAGTCCTTCTCTAGAACTTCTCCAATGTGAGTCCTTTTCCAAACAGCGCTACAGTCCCCCCGACGACTGCCGACTCCGGTGTGGGGCTTCTAGTTCCAGCATGGGGTCCTCCACAGCTGCTTCTCAATTCCAAACGGGGCTACAGTAGTTCCTGAGTGGGGTCCTCCATGGCTCTTCACCGCGTGGCAGGGGAAATGCTGGGAGCGTTCTCTTTTATGGTTCCGACTCCCTGCGTGGCCTTCTCTCTCAAAATCTTGCTTCTCTTCTCCGCTGCAGGTCTTCATCAGCCCCCAGGAAAACAGACTCCCAGGTGAGCCATGGCGGAGGCTTGGGCTACGGCAGGTTGGTTCGCAGAAGCCAAGCAGGCAGCTGAACGGCCAGACTGGCCGCCCAAGCCGTGCCCTGCCCTGTCTGGGGCTGCGCCAACCCATTGTGCTGTGCCCCCTCTTAAATATGGTATTCGCAGAGGCACCAATTGGCTCAGCCCTGGCCTGGGGTGAGTTCAGCCTGAACATGGGACACTTCCAGCAGTTTCTTACAAAAAGGTTACCCGATAGTGCGCGTCCCCCGCCTCAGTTACCAAATGTTGGGGGGGGGGAGTGACTCGTTAAGAGTCATTTAAAAAGGAGGCACCACTGTAACTCCTCCCTTGCTGCCAGCAGCAGACTGGAAGCTACCGGACAAAACCCCCCACACAAAACCATAACACAGTACTACACTGTTCTGCAGGAAATCCCAGAGCAAAGCAGAAAAAAATATTCAGCCTCTCCAACACCTCATAGGATTGAAATATTCCAGCAGTTTCTCAAAAACATGTAAATACATTCTGGATGGTTTTCCTTGTTTTCCCACTCAAATTCCCATTTCCTCTCAGAAGTGCAACATAAGAGTAGAAATATTTCTATATCTAAAAAGAATAGCGTAATAAAGCATTAAAAAAAAACTTGAAGAATAATGAAATTGGAAAACAGAAAAGAATTCAAACTAAAGGCTTGGCATGGATGAATTCAATAAATTCTTTCCATGTTTAGTCAATATTTTAACACAGAAATGGAGCCTAGTTTAATTTTGAGATGCAGACCAGGCTCAGCCTGGCCAGAGTTCAAAGCCTGTATCTGAATTTTGCAGCTAGGATCAATAGCTCCACGAAGCAGGGGAAAGGATAACTAACATGAGATTGGTACTCATATTTTGTAGCCCTCTTCTGGCTGAAATTATTCCCGCACTTAAAAAATCCAACCTTCTTCAAATAGCCTAATTTTAGGAGTATAATTGTATTTGGCTGTTGAACCTAATTATCCCTTTCTGATTCCCACAGTAATTTATTTTCTTCATAAGTTGCAATAGCAGAGACTACATAAAAGCAGAACATGCACACAGTTTACCCACCAAGAAAGCCATAAATTACAGTCTCACTCCTCACTGCAACGTTACTGCTGTGCTGTTGTAGTGACTGGAGAGAGAGGGGTTTTTGCTGTTTTAGAAAAGGTAAATAAATCCACACCAAACTATCTTCTTCAATTTTACCCAATAAAAGGACCCCTACACATTTTTGTCAGATTACTTCTTTTTTTGCACTATAAACTATTTTGTCCTTCATCAGCTTGTGCTGGATTTCTGCACTCCTAATTTCTCTGAGGAATGTCAACAGCATGACTCAAGACTCACCTTTTCTCTCATTATATAATGAAAAGAAATTATGAGTCCTTTCTCTTTCAGCTGTATGTAGAAGCAGTTAATAAGCAAGTCATGAGTTCAACACCATTATGTCAAAGAAATGACATCTGTCCACACTGCACTATAACTGCTGGAGTTTTTCTACAATATTAAATCTAGAAGCTTCACTCAAGCTACTATTCACTTACTGAAAGCCGATAAAGATATTGCACAGTATTATAAGATAACGCTAAATCATGCCAAAACAAAATTTTCGCACCTATGCTTACTACTGTATATATTCCTACTAAGGTAATCAGGTGGTAACAAGCAACAGGCAAAGCAACACAGCGAGGTCTAGTAGTGTTTTCTACACCATCTACTACAATTAAACAACCACTTAGTAAGACAACATTTTAACACTTACTTAAACACAGAAAATAAGACTATTGTCATGCATTGGATGGCATGACCATCATCCAGTTCTTCTAGGGGATGTTTACTAGAAATGCTACACTGAAAAAGGAAACCTAATTGTGGGTGCCACTGCTCACTTGCCAGTATGTAAGATGAACATGAATAATTACAGGAATACGAAAAGTCACTTTTCTTACTACAAATTAGAGTTAAAAGTTTAGGACAAAATATTAGCTTGAGTACATCAGCAACAGGAAAAATAAATCATATCTAAGTAGAAATTTTGTGTTTTCGTCTTCACATCAATTCACTTCTACAGAACTCACTTGCAATCTCCCTTTATCCATGAAAATGAACAGATATATAGAGGGCTCCACACATACCCACTCTCCCCTAGCATCATGCAGGTTTTACATCCTGTGACTCATTTCAGGGACACCGAAAAAAACCTATAGAAATATGTGACTGTCACAAAAGTTTGTGTAGGTCTTTGAGCCAAGGATTTATGGCGGTGCCAGAAGGTGAGTGGGGCAGACATCCCTCCACATCGCAGCCTTGGGAAGGGAGGATCAGGGATCTGACAGGGAAGCACAGGTTTGCTTCAAATTCAACTTGCCCGTTTTCACACTCCATATCAGCAAAGATAAAAAGTTAATCATACTACAATACTTACTCCAAAGCTTTATTTTTCATTTATTTACCACTTCTGTTATTTATACTGGCTTAGCACTTACAGAACATTTCCACTGCCTAACAGGCACAAAGAGCAGTAAAACCTTGTTCATTAACTCTCAAACATCCCACTCAGACCATGCTTGGTGTCCCTGCATAAAGCATACAAATGAGGCTGGGAGACTGGAAAAAGCAAGTAAAGAAGCCAAAACCATCCTCTGCAACCAAACTTATTGTGTGTTTAATGAGCATGTACTGACTGAGTAAACCAGTTGCAACCCAGAGTCTACCTTCCAGACAGGAGAAAAAAAAAATTAGGAATTTTTGCCTCAGAAGTATAGAATAACTGAAGATTTTTTTCTGCACTTATCTCTACATTTTCCCCTAATGTATAAGGACTGGTAGTTATTCGATGTAGGTGGGTTGACTTCAAAAACCTGTCACAAAAACTATCACACACTGCTACTTTACTGTATTTAAATCCCTATGAATTTAACATCTCCGTAAAATTACAGCATTAAATTTTTATATTTCATATTAAAAAAAAATAAAGACAGCAGGTCCTAAGATCAATTGACTGTGACAAATTGTCTCTTTCTGCTCACCTGAAATTGGCCTGTGAGACTTATCAAATTCCCGGCTTTGTTACTGCTCAAAGAATTGATTTAAAAGTGCACACTGTCATTATAAACTTACAGAGAGGTATAATTTAGGATTATGCAAGCGCTCGATATATAAGTTGTTCTGTCTTTTTGCCACATCTTTCTAGCTTTCTCACTAGAGAAGACAGAAAGATTTAAACTGCACAAAAAAAGTTAGTAATCTTTACAAAACAACAGTAGAAGGTCTGAACAAAACTCCTAATTAAATGAATGTGACCTTCTTAAAATAGTCGATCGAAATTAATTTCCTATGGAGTACAATAGGAATGGCTTTTTTAAAATGCCACCAGTGCCTATGTGTTTGTAGGGATCACAGCACAGCACTGTGGACCTTTGCCAGTAATAAACAAATCCCAAATTTGGGATGTCACAAAAACTTGTCACTTTTTGTCAGAAAACAACTATGAAACCACAGCAGTACTAACATGGGGCTTCCGCAAGGTACTACCGGGCTTGTGCCCAAGGTGAGGCCAACCAGGCTCTCCCCCTGAAGGCTGCCCTGGCAGCGGTGCGGCTGCTGCACTTCCAGAAGTCTCTTGGGTACCTTTCAGTCTCACAGCAGGGATACTTTCCTCAGATACAGCAGGAGCAATGTGGCTTAAAGTGAGGTATTGTATCAAACCTCTTCATGCGCTACAGGTACAAAACGCAAGATGAACTCCCCACCTGCCTGCTCAGTAGAAACAGGATTCTCAAACTTTAAAGTCAAGCACCAAACCC
This sequence comes from Syrrhaptes paradoxus, assembly GCA_013400615.1. Taxonomy (NCBI): domain Eukaryota; kingdom Metazoa; phylum Chordata; class Aves; order Pterocliformes; family Pteroclidae; genus Syrrhaptes; species Syrrhaptes paradoxus. The sequence goes on along the minus strand of VZTO01003031.1, from coordinate 18,439 downwards.
TTGCCTGGAGCACAGGGCTGCTTTAGAGAACTTACCTGCTTCATTCCCTCTACATCTTCTGCAAAAGTGTCTGGTTGAAGCACTTGTCTCACAACAAGCTTTTAAGCAAGGAATAAGTATCACTTGTACCCACATAGCTTGTCATCTTTCCATGCAGGTGGCTGCTGTGCCGCTGTCTGCACAGGAGGCTGTTATATGGGGGTACAGAGGTGTGTATTAAAACCATCTCTCTGTAATAGCTGGCACACCCTTTCTGGCTTTATTTGAGTGTGCTATTTACATGCAGCATCCTCCACAGAGATAGGAGAAATCCTTATTCAAACCACAGATTCCAACTCCACAAAGACAGACACATACTCTAATCTCCTGCTCAAACTCCTCCAAAATATAAGTAGCTTTGACTGGTCTTAAAAATAGTGATTGTGCAAGAATGCATATTGACACTCTGTTTAAAGGAAAAAAAGTTTAAAGTCTTGGGAAACAAGATAAGATTTGGAGGACCTGTAAAGCATATCTGTCTGAAGACTATTTTTGTCTGGAAAAGAATTCTTCAACAAAAATATTCTTTACAAAAAACAATAGGGAACGGATGAAGTAATAAGCATACTTTGTCAAAGTAACTCAATCCTTTTTAAAGAAGGAATATAAATGAGTTACAAAAGACAGAAATGGTTTTGAACACTGATCTTGAAAGCTTTCTATTTCAATAAATGGTATGAGGGCTAAGATCAAGTTGTAAGATTTTATTTTACTCCACAGGAATAACTACTTTATTGTAAGCTAACACTTTCAAATATATAGTAGGATGCAGAATATCCTTACAACCAATACATGGACTCCATAAAGATTTATTGAGAATGTAAGAGATCTAAATTGTGAAATACAGTAATCAGGATAGATTAAAAACAAAATCTGGCAGATCTAATACTCTTTCTGTTGCAGGTTACAGTTGCATTACAGCTGTGCTCCAAAGGGAATGTCAAGAAGTATTGTGCACTATAAAAACAGAGTTAAAACAGTTTGCTTGGTGGTCTTAGTACTTCTCATTGAAGCTTCCCAAGAGCTTCCAAGTGCTGGAACAGCCGTCTAAATCTGATAGACATGCATTACTTCTGACTTGCCCTTGGCATTTAACTCTCCTTGGAGGGCAAGCCCTTTGCTTTCTGTGCCACACACTCTCCTTTCCCCAAGTTGCACACACCACCCTGGGCACTGGAAGACAGAGCAGAAAGCAGTCATGAAGGGCAGCACAGAAATGGTGTTCTCCCCAGGAGAGTCAATAATCTTTAAAACCCTGGACTCACAGGCTGATAGAAGAGGTCTGGAGACCTTAGCAGCACAGAGCTTTCAGAGACAAGCACTGAGCCCTATAATTAATAACTGTAATTAATTCTAATATTGCTTCCCAGAAATGTTTAAATAGCTAACTATCATAATTAAAACATTATTAAATATTTGGTTCTTGACTTCAACCACCATCAACACACACAGTAAAATGACATCCCTATCTGTATCTCTTCAGAGATTACAAGGAAGCAGCATTACAGAGGAATACTGAACAGCATAATAACATTGGTCTGTATTTTCTTTTTCCTACCTGTTATGTGACAGGCAACAGCGTAAACAGTCATTTTGCATGGCACTTTGGCTGCAACAACAACCTATGCAAAATGCTAGTGTAATGGAGTTCTCTTTATGACTAAACAGAGTGAAAAAACAATCTAATCAGGTTATTGCAATTTGACAGTACCTGGCATGCTTGTTCAGTATTGCAAGGAAAACTATTTAGTAGTCCACTGTGTGCTGCTACACAGAAACCTTTCTGCATGGAGAAGCATAATGAGAACATAGTCCAGAGGAACTCTTGTGAGAAGGATGCCCAGAACAAAGAAAATGTGACACCTGCTAGAGCTGAGTTGTTTCTGTGTACTGTCCCACTTCCCTTCCTGAGATACGTTGGGCTTTTCTGATGAATTTCTAAGACAATATCTGACCTCAAGTACACAGTAAGTTATCACATTCTTAAAACAATACCTGTCAAGGTTAAACATAACAGACACTTAATTTCATAAACAAACACCCCAACAGATTCTCGAAGCTATTTCTGTTCAGCAACGCATTGGTAGATCATATGAATGTGCTTTTCCAGACACTATAAAACTGCCAGTCTCCTGTATTTATTTCATTCAGGTTTTACACTTCTATACCACCACCACCACCACCACCCCTTTTCTGTGCTCTTGAACTACTTTAAGATACCACTCAATTTCATTATTACTTTGAGGGGTCTAAATACAATTTGTGAGCAATTAATATTGAATGAATCATACCCCCTGGCTATAGTAATTGGCATGCGGTGCAAGTTGGACCAGAAATTCAGAAACACCTGTTGCTACCAAAAAAAATTCCTAGCTAGTTTACATACACATCTTTTCACAATAGGAACAGCTGGAATTTCATCAGTTGCCAAGTCAGGCTGCTCAGTTCCCACTGTGAATGCAAAACTGCATTTACAATTGTTTGTTAATCTTTTTACCTCTCAAACACTGATGTTGGTTAGTTAATTGTGGTAACTTTTGTTTTGCCATTATTCTTCTTTGGAACACATGCTCCACATGTTACACATCAATTACTGTTTATTAGGAATAAGTGTGAATTATCCACGTAATATTCCCAGTGCAAAAGTCCACTTTAAAAGTCTCAGTTTTTGAAAGGTGTCCATCACCTCCAATGTGAAAAATTTTCAACAAACCCCCTCACTCATCACCTAACTTTAAGATTTTTTTCATGCTCTGTAAATTTCCTAGCAAGTGAGTAATGAGTCATAAGCAATTTATTAACTTTAATTACCAAAGTAACACTGGAGAGTCTAATATTGTTACATTTGATTTGACAAAAATGTCCTACCTTTCAGACTCATATAATAAAAGAGATCATAGTCTCTGGTAGGTTTCCCAGACACTTTTCCTAATTAACACAAGTGTTTATTTCAGATTATTTTCTTTTATGCTATGTCTTCTTTTTAAAGGCCTTTAATTCCTTTCTCATTTCTATCACCTCCCTAATTCACAGGAAAACTAGACCTGACATCTTCCTTCAGGATTAACCTCTATCAAGCAGTTCTAAAGACAATACACTTCTACAAAAAAAACAGTAAGCCATTAAAAGACAAAATACTATAAAATTTACAAAAAAAATTAACTGAAGACAATGTATTAAGGAAATTCTCATGGAGCCAGTTTGTGCCAATTAAATAGAGATTTGTCTCAGAGTTATTGGTTTTGTTACTCAGCAGCAAGATTTCCAAGAACTAGCATTTGCCAAGTGGACGTATTATGTTTCCAAATACTGTGGCAAGTGCCTTAAATTAGTAATAAACACTTTGCAACAAACAGCAAGTGGGATAAGGACAGAGGAGTGCCCACACAGTATCCTCACCCTCAAACTCCTATTTCCTCTCATCATCTGTGGACTCAAAACATGTTCCCAAAGCCATTAGTTAAATGGGTAGATCAACCTGGAAACCAGAAGGGAGCCTGCAGTGACAGAGAAGGAGAAGGGCTCTCACGACCCACAGTGTGAAGTGGGAGCAAGTTGAAATCACTATCTGCCTTATGAAACACCTGCTGCACCATGAGGCAAGGTGCTGGCAGTACAGCAACTGTACAGAATGGGTGAGAATAGAGTTGTAAAATGTTTAGAGAAAATTATAAGTAACACGATAGAAACGGAATAGAGTCTTCTCCGCATACCTTCAGAGCCACTGAACTACATTCCATTTTAGGAAAAATAGTATTCAAAATGAATTCCAGAAGCAGCAAATACTTCTGCAGCAAAACCAAAAAGAGCAACCCTGTTGCATCCTATTATTTGTTTTTATTTAAATGAGAAAATAGACTTTTCAAATTTTAAAATCAGAAATTACTCTGCTCATCCAAAGTATGCCCCCCTCCCAAGTATGCCCCCCTCCCAAATCAATTATTCACACAGTTCTGTCCCTTCCTCCAAAGCCAGTCCTCTAACCCAAAACAAACTGTTCCCTTGTTTGTATTAGTTGTATCCTAAGCTCAGATGGCAGGCTTGACACGCTCCCTTTAATGTATTAGATAAAATCCTTTGATAGGTCTCCTATCACGCAAAAACAAATGTTTAATTTCATGTATGCAGTTCTGGCAAGCCAGAGGAGGTGAGGGGAACAGCAATCGCCAGCAAAAGCCCTTTGAATATTTCCATAGTGCCTGCTATCACACCACTTGTAACTGTATTAGTCACTGTGTGATTAGAAAGGTACACAGAGAATTCTGGATGGTAATTCTTCCACTTTTGTGGAAGGGAAACATAGGGAAAACACTTTCCCCACAATGTGCAGGGTGTGCAGATACACCTCAGGCTGAATCTTTGGTTTCATCGAGTAGCCCATGAAGAGAAAGATCCTGTCAGACTGATGTTCCATCTGAACCTACACACAGAACATGATTTTTAAATGAAGGAACCTGACACTTGAAATAGGGTTTGGTGAATAATTTCAAAGGTATAATAAACAGGTGCTGGGGAAGCAGTGTCTAATCCTTCCACATATTTGGTACCACAAAACAAAATTAAATATACTAAAATGCATTAATTATTGAGAGATAATGAGCTGATCAGCTGCATAAAAATAAGACATTGAAGCACAAATATTCTCTATACAAAAGGAAAAAAAGAATGGGGAAAAACCTCACTTGTAGTATAATGAATGTATCAATGAACACAGAAGAGATTAGCAGTGGGATAGGGGACAAAAGGGAAACTAGGGACTCCAGCAGGAATAAAAATGTCCAAAGTGGCAAATACTTCTGATACTTATTGTTGTTGTTATTCCTGTATTTATGTGTTTGGCAGAATGCCAAGCAAGAAAAGCACATTCAGCATCAAGATCTACACACAAAGAGGGGGAAAAAAAAGAAGGGGGGGAAAGTGTAGAAACTCCCCACAAACCAAAAAGACACACTTAGGATGCTGTGAAGAGACAAAAGAATTGTTGGTGGGAAGAAATCTTAAAAAGTTGTCTTTGATAAAAACAAAAATAACCCATCCCCACAAAACCCAAACCATGCTGTTTCTGTTGAAACTGCAATAGCAACATTTCAGTTATTCTCAGAAGGAACCAGAAGATTGGGATAAGGCTGAAATGTAGTCAGCCTTCGACATTTGACAATATCCTTGTGGGGTGAGATTAAAGTGATGTTAGCACACATCATATCATCTATACATCCTCATTCTTCATTAAAAAAATACTTAGGGACACTATCAGAAGTGAGCAGTGATTAACACTAAGTGAATCTATTTGGAATCTCCAGCCAAAATTCTCAGTGCATCAGTTGGAAACTCCTGAACTGCTTTAAATACCTGGCAGGGTGTTGTCTCCATGAGCTTGCCTGTAACCTAGTTTCTGCGATGGGCAATTTTGTGGCAGTCACAGTTTTCTGAGGGTATCCATTGTAGGAGCAAAAAAAAATTCTTAACAAGACTTACTCATCTGACTTTGCAGTTGTGTTTTGCCTTAGCCACTGAAAAGTATCAAAAAGAGCCATTTAAAGCCCCAAAGAAACAGCTGCAGAATTAGAATTAGGTAAAGCTTTAGGAGCCCATGCTAATCACCACATACACACACTGTTCATACACTCTTCTCCAAATGGTATTGCAACATAAAAAATGTTTATTAAAAAAAGAAACAGCAAACATGAACATGGTCAGATTAAATCAGTTTTGTTCAACATCTAATGAATACCCTTAGGCATAATTTACCCATCTGCTGCTTAAAAATATGAAAGGAAAGCTTGGAAATTCCTCAGAATAGACACAGACATCAGTGCTGGTCAGGTGATGTTCAGATGTTACTTTAAATCCTGCTGCATCTCATGAGGCAAATCAATAATTTTTAAGGGTCACTGTATGAATAAATTAGACTTGACAAATTCTTCCATCACACTCCTATTTCCTACAATTAATGACAATTCTGATAAAAAGTGGGGTGGCTTTATTGCAAAAAATAATTTCAATTTCAGTCCAAGAAAGGTGCATTACTAACCTAGCAAAACTAATTAATTTTGCTTCAAGCATTCTTTACAGACATGCCTGTTTTGAACAATTTTCAGTTTAATGAATCAGCTCTGAGTGGAGGAAATGCAGCACTAATGAAAGGAAATCTACTTGCTTTTTGGGTTTTTTTGGCAAGTTTTTGTTTTGACCTTGAGATGGGTTGTCTCAAGTGAATTCAGTTCTGGTGGCTGCATGCCTCTTGAGCTGTGAAGGGCGCTGCTAGGAGTGCCCACTTGGTTGCACTCTTTCTCCCCCAAAGCAAAGGTGAAACCAACCAATTCAGTTGCCTTACAGTCAGTAAGACTTTCTGTATAATAAATAACTCTAAGTATTAGCCCTACAGACTAACAGAATCACAGAGAACACAAAAAGAGCATCTGCGAAAAAACAGAAAGAGTAGCAACCATTTCTCCTCAAGTATTCCTACAAGAGTTAAACGGCATCTTCTCTTTCATAGCCTTCTCCAGTGAAGGAAATATTACAGAAAATCTGTTCAAGATGCTACCAAGATTTACCTTTACACTGAAATCTCACAGCTAGTTTTACCCTTGTCCTCTTAGAGGGAGTCAGTGTGACAAGTCAAACTAGCACATCTCCTTCTATCAATATACACTGAGACCTCCATAGGTTCTGTAAGGAACATTTGAAACATTAATAGACATAGATCAAACTATTTGTGGTCTGGACCGCAGTCTTCCATTTGAGTATGAGAGTACTGATGCACCCAGATACCTCCACCCAGGTACTGCTGGGTACTGAATGATATCTCCTGATACTCCTGATAATGAAGGTCTGAAAAATAAAAGACAAAGAGGTGTTATCTCAATGGTGTCACAAGACTTTACAGTACTAGATGCCATGTGCCATACAGGTTCTATCTTTTGTGTAGAAATCCAGAAGTTTCTATCTAGTAATGCAAGTGGACATAACTTTTACTGGGGATGCCTTAGACATCAGGTGACCCATATGATCAAAGACTTAATCTCTGTGCTCAAGAGAGATCTTAATCTCAAAAAGAAATCCTCAATTCATTCAAATTGAAGCAATTGTAACAAGGAAAAAGAGCTCTATAATATACTAAAGTGAAATTTCACAGAAGACTAACTTTCTCCCTCTTAACAGCACTTTCAAAAAGGCATTTAGTTATCACTGACACTCAAGAGAAGTACTTGTAATCTGATGAAAATGAAAGTATGCAAACCCTTCACACCTTCTTTCAACAGCTTTGCAGTGGCAGAGTGAATAGCAGCAGGTTTAGCATTCAGAGGTACTCCTGGTTAAAATTATAGAGCAGGTCTATATAATGATGAGTTGGAGCCACAGCCCAGATAAATTACCTCTCCCCTAACTTTCCCTCCCAACACAGAGACAGAAGCAAAAATGCCTTTTTGGCTTTGCTACCTCAGTCAGCATGCTGCAGTGATACAGACACAGAAACACAGAGGGCATATCATAAAATAATGACGTCCTGTTACATACAGAGACCACAGCTCAGACTCCACAGCAGCTCCTTAGTGATTCTCCACCTTCCACTAGAATTACAAGAGTGAAAAATAGAGGGTGAAAAACTCTTCTCTATGTACAGGTACTAGCCCAGTCATTGCCCCCTCTCAACTTATTTCTACTTAGTACAACTTCACTGGTTGACCGCAGCACCATTAATAACTATTTTCAAACTGCTTTTTGAAGGTGATAAATGTGTGCAATCATTCCATCATATCCCTGCCCCTCCCCCACTATATTTTCAAACAATTTCAATCCAATTTGAGATACAGATTGAAGTTTGCACGGATTAACCACCCAGCACCACTCATGCAGCAGCACCTTTTTGTTGGATTTGGGTTTATTCTTTTTTTTTTTCCTCCAGCAAATCACCCAATAGTTTCCTCACATTCCTTCATACTGTTGCTGCTGATAGTAAGATTATCTGTGTGATTATACCCAAATCCATCTGCAATGGCAACATATACATCTCTGTCCAGTTTCATGAAAGAAGACAAGTAAGGCAAGGGAGAAAACTCTTATAATAACCTCACAAAAGTAAAGTCTTTCAGATGCCCAAGAGCTAACACTGCATCTTTGCATACTGCAGCCTCACCCTCACTCTGCAGGGCAGAAACAGCAAGTCAGATAACTCTGAAATCAGCCCTTTAGTCTCCTCCACTTCCTTGCCCCCTTTTTTTAATATATATTTTCTTTACTAAATTTTGTCTGCCCAAGGAGCAAGGTCAGCCGACCACCAAAGATGACACAGAAGCTTTAAGCTTTAGGAACCTTTTGCAACCCAGCTGTTCTC
>VZTO01003030.1:0-19747 GCA_013400615.1 Syrrhaptes paradoxus | reverse complement strand
ATGAGTCTATGATTCTATAAGTTCTGCTGTAGTCAGTAAGAATTCAGTTAATTCAGATTTTGAATTCTAATCTGGTCCTTCAATTTAGTCCCTTCCAGATTGGTATTACCTGTAAATTTACTAAGCATACCTGTTATTTCTTTTATCCAAGCTAGTAAAGAAATACCAAATAGTTCTGGGCTTGGGATAGACTTTTGTAAAACCTCAGTCCGTACCCTCTTCTAACTTGTCACTAACCTGCCGATAATACATCTGCTATTTAGCTGACCTACATGCTTTTTCTCTTAAATTGCTTTCTTATTTCTTACAAGAACATAATCTGAAACAGCACTATAGCTGAGGCTTAAAGTCGAGGTATTAGCACTATTTCTTCTGTATTCAGGAGGATTTATGCCCTGCTAGAACAAGGGAGGAAGTGAGAAGATCTTAATACTACTCTGTGGGGTACTTTTAAACTTTCTTGTTCTCCTGTTTTCTAGGAAGTTGTTATGGTTTTGTGTGTGGGGTTTTGTCTGGTAGCAGCGAAGGGTATAATGGCTCCTTAAGCAACTGCTAAGAGTTCCCCTAGCTTCCAGTCTGCTGCTGGCGGCAAGGGAGTGGTTACAGTGGTGGCTCCTTTTTAAATGACTCTTAATGAGTCACCCGCCCCTCCCACCCCCAAAAAGTTTGGTAACTGAGGGGGGCAGGTGGGGGAAGGGCACCATCATCACGTAACCTCTATAAGAAACTGTTTGAAGTGTCCCAGCTCATGATGGACTTGCCCCAGGCCAGGGCTGAGCCAATCAGCACCTCTGCAAATAACATATTTAAGGGGGGGCACAGAACAATGGGCTGGTCTGGCCCGACTGTCCAGCCGCCTATTCGGCTTCTATGTNAAGACCCCATGCAGGAACTACTGTAGCCCTCTTTGGAATTGAGAAGCAGCCATGGAGGACCCCACGCTGGAACTAGAAGTCATCAGGGGATTGTAGTCCCATTGGAAAAGGACTCATGCCAGAGAAGTTCTGGAGAAGGACTCTCAACGTGAGAAAGGGACTCCACGTGTCAGCCAGGAACGACTGTGAAGAAGAAAGAGCAGCAGACTGACTGCAATCCCCACCCCCCTCATCCCCCCCGCCCGTGAATTAGCCATGTTGATGTCTTCCAGGCCGTCCTTATCTTCTCATTGCACTGTGATAACTTGCACTTGTGCTCTTTAAATGTTACCAGCTCTCCTTATTTCCTTTTCTTCTTTTAGACATCCATCCCATGAAACCTCAGCGACCATGTCTGTAAGGATATAGAAGTTTGCTTTCCTGAAGGCTATTGATTTTTTTCTATGACTTGCCTCCTAAGAGCCAAGAATGTTATAATTATCCTCACCTAAGTTCCTTTCCGCCTTTATTCTCTATCACTTCCCAACTGGACTGCTCTCTTGTATTTAAAGGATGCCCTCATGTAAAGGATGCCCTCATGTCTGGGAAGAACTAGCCTATATCCTGCTCCGTTCCAGTGTTAAACATTGAAATTGCCCATTATCACCAGCTTCTGGTGCCTGGCTGACCCTAATGGTACCCACAGAAAGCAACATGTGGTCTGACTTGCCAACTGAATTTATATTAGATTTGTGCTGTGTCATCTTTCCTGTTTTCCCAGTTGCTTGGTCCCTTCTGTAATTTGGATGTAACAGCAAGTATCCATATTTGCTATAATACAAGGCAACAATTTTTATTGATTAGCTTTCTGAAAAAAAAGATGTATTGTTCTAGGTTCCACGTAAAATTCCTGTGAATTATTCTCCAGCAGGTATCTAATAATAATCTAAATAATTAATATCATTCTATGCCATTGTGTTTATTCCCCACAGGTCTTGCAAAATAATGTTATGAATAGAATTGCCCTTTCATTCTTCTAGGGCCCAGTGGCAGATTTGTGTGTAACAGTGACTGCATGACTGCAAAAGAATGTTGCACTGGTACCAAAAGGGGGAAATATATGACTGAATTATTTCCTTGTATTTGTTTGCAAATAGTGTTTAAAGTGACGTCTATCTTGTAATAACTATGCAAGTGGGAATGGTGGTGGTAAGAAGGGCAGAAAAATACATATTCATGTTTCTTGCAAATTCCACTCAAAAATTAAAAAGAAATAATGGGATGTTCAATTTTCTCACTGTTTCATGATTTTGACTTAAGCTAATGGTATTTGTGAAGTATGATTTGCAGAGCTTGGAAATCTCAGTGCATTGCCAGAGCAAAAATGAACTAAACACAGGCCTGTAGCTGCAAAAGTCACAGTGGAGATACAGGGATGAAAAAGAGTACATGAGAGTTACAGGAGTGCCTCTGACCCTTCTGTCTGATATACAGCAAACCATTTGATATAAATCAAAGGCAGTACTACCTTTTAATGTAGTCAAGATGTATACAGATATATTTACGTGTATCTAAATACATGCATATTTATCTTGACTACATTAAAAGGTAGTATTGCCTTTGATTTATATCAGATAGTTTGCCCTATATACAAAGGGTCTGGATTCAAAGGTATTTGAAAAAAACCCACAGCTGCTAGAATTCAGAAAGTATGCTTATTTCATAGAAGCATGTCCTTCTAATAACCTTTTCCTATTTTGAAAATATTTTAACGTCTTGCAAAACCTTCTGGCCTCTACGCAGAAATGCTGTACACTAAAACATATTGGAATCTGTAAAGTGAAGGAGTCAACCTTCACTTGTGTAGCAATGGAAACATGGCAGAAAGGAATGAACCGATGAATGGGCACTGGAGATTTCCATGTGTATTATGCATGAATACATTTGCATTGTGTTTGCCAGTGTGTCAAGTGGTGCTCCCATGGCTTCTGGGACCTGTAATCTCTTTATTATCATGGCTTGTACTCTCTTTTTCGACCTGCTTTTGTGAGCAGTCTAGTCCATACTCAATTTATTACTTTCCCATCAAGTCCTGAAAAAGCCATACCCTGATCTGTGTTAAGAAAGGGCTAGCATGAAGTTCAAGGAGTAGGTTAGATATAACAGCTGTAGTGTTCAATAATTGCATACTTGTGTGCTGTATTGATGCTCTGCACTGTGCTTCCTGTATAGCAGTATGGGATTATGATGTTTGTGCTTGATTTCTCTTCCTACTGCTGAAGGAGAGTATACTAGGCATTCAGTACATCCAAATACCCTTACTTCATATTCCTTCTGAAAGTTACTACTAAAAAGTGAAGGACTTGGGACAGCACTAGTTGTAAGGTTGTAGTCCATAGGTTACACTTCTCAGCTTGCAAGCTTTGATCAATCAAAAAGACTGAAATACACAAATGCAAGCAAATGGAACTGAAATGATCTGCACTTTGGCACTCTTGATATCTTATGCAATGTGTTATTTTTTAAAGCATTTTGGTTATTTTCTTGGTGTTCAGGGGAACAGGAGAAGAGCCAAGTGGGTAGAGTTATTAGTTATTTATATTAGTTATTTAGTTATTTACCAACATAGAGCTTTCTTTTTCACTTTGATGAAGTTATTGCTAAGCTATTTGATTGTTTGTGGGTGTTATGGGAAAAGTAGCAACAGAAAACATAGCATAGCTTTCCCTTTTTTCTCTGGATGAACTCTTGAGCTGATTTTTTTCTCTTTTTTTTGGTGTTGATTATTTTTACATCTGAATCTGTCTTCTGATGCTGACAGTCTAATAGTGATAGGGTCAAATCCTGAGAAGTTAAACAAATATTCTGTAAAATCTTGTACATCTTAGACCTTTAGCTAGGGGATGAGTGCTGTCCACTCACTGCCTTTTTATTTGTCTGATCTGTCTCAAATATTACTAAAAAGCAGCTTGGCTAAATACCTGCATATCAGCTCATCATTCACAGAGTCCTCATTTGATCATGCCCAGATCCAAAACCACTCTGCTTCTTGTTGTCACGGAAGAGGTGAAGAATAGTAAATGCACTGTAGTAGCTAATGGAGGTTGTCTGAGGTTGGAAGAAAGTATTATTGTAATTAAAATAATCATACTGGATTTTTAGACAGACAGTTTAAGTACAACTTTCCTTTTGCCTCCTGGGAAAAAATGGAGTAAGCAAACTCTTGGGTTTGTTTCTTTAAAGTATATGTATATTTTTTGTAGTCTGAAAAAAAAGTTAAATTCTAACAGTAGGAAAGTTAAATGCTATAATATGTGCTCATCCTTCGTTGTGTTGTTCTCCTTTGTGATGAAAGTGGCCAGATCACAGGAGAATTGGCCATGCAAATTACCTGCTGTATTATTCTAAACTTATTTGAGCACTGAGGACTGTAGACAATTTGTACTTCACCCACAACAGCCTGATTACCTATAGTGACTAGGATTTGAATCCTGTAATCTGAATTTACTCATCAAGATAGTTAAATATCTAAAGTCAATTCATTTAGAGGCTAGAATGGATTATCCCTCCACGTTTGCAGATTTCTGCCCTTCTGTTTGTATGCAAGTTGTACATTCTCAAATTTTTTGTTATAGCTTTTCTTTCAAATCTCATATCTTAGTTTTTGCTATAGCAATTAGGACTGTGAAGAGCTTTTCGTTGTCCTAGGAACTGAGAGAAAAGAAATTATGAAATGCTGAATAAGACAGGTGGGTTTAATCCACATTGCAGCGTGAAAAAGCACTCAGAAAAGTTAATTAAGCTCAGGAAATAGAGAGTAAGATAATTAAGATTAGGCCAAATTTTACACGCATTCTGTGATGTTTTCCAAGAGACTAAGGGAACATCATGTAGAGAAACTCCAGGATTTCAGTCAGACTCTTGAAAGATCACTACAGCTGATGTTAAACAGCAAGACAGGCTAATGTGATGGGGCATATGTTTTCTTTTAAATTTCTTTGAAAGTAAATTTGTGCCATAAGAGTAAAAAATGACTAAATACAGTTTATTATTACTTGGTAGTGAGGTATTTAAATGAATCTGTTCCTGAAAAACAATAAACATAGACACAAAAAATAAGATTGCATTTGTTACTTCCTCTGCCAGGCCGAAGTCCACCATGCTATACTGCAGTTTGTTGTGTTCTAGAAAACTACTGAGAAGGGTCTTTTGTTTAAATCAAACATACAGTGTTCATTTTCCTATCACTGGGGACCTCAGACATGCTCTGTAGTATTCCATGTGCTGGCAGTGTAACTTTCTGCTACTCTCAGAAAAAGAAAATCCATACAGAGGTTGACACAAAACCTAATTACCCCCTTATCCACTTTGAATTTTTATTAGTAGGTACACTAGGAATCTTAGAAATGAAAATGAGGAATAAATTGCATGGAACTGTGGATTCTGGTTATTTATTCTTTGAAATGCTTCTACTAATTCTGTGCATAACAAATTAGTCTCACTTCTTATTAACTTCAAATCAGTTGTTTAGACACCAGTGCTTTATTCTGTATGCCTGGACTCAAACACCAGAACTGTCAAAACTTTCTGCATTCTGAGTAATCAATCCTGGGAAATATTTTGTGGTTTCTTAAATATTTTCCATCCACTAGCATCTGATTGTATTGATTCTGTATTTTCTTGTGAAATTGGAGGTCTTGGTTATTTTTGTATTTATGTGTCCTTCCTAGGGAAAGAAGTAAGCTGATGGAAAGTGGGGATTTTTTGATTGATCTAAAAAAAATAACTAAATTCTCTAAAGCTCTATATAACAGAATTATTTTCCCTCATCTCCACACTGAGTAAAAGCAAAAGTGCAAATAAACATATTAAAAATTAATTTTATTAATAAGTTTGACTACATAAGAGGTTGAAGAAATTGTAGGATGATGATGAAAAAGGAGGAGGTTTAATGCCTGATGCCTGTGTCAAGCAAACAAACAAACACCAAAAACCAAACAACCTGCAGGCTGATGAAATCCTCTCTGTGATTACAGTATTGTGCCATGGATGTAGATTAAATAAATAAATAACCCAACACATCTGAGTGTGTATCACACATCTCAAACATGGCAGTTTCATAATACTGCTTTTTCTTACAGCTTATGGGCATGGGTTCATGGTTACATCTAAATTTTAGCTGTGATGTTAAAGTTATTTCTAGTTCTCAGTCTTTAGAGAAAACCTTGAAAACCTGACAAACTATTTTTTAGAGGAAACTTCTTTGGACAAAGCCACCCATCCAGCCTTTCAATACTTAAAGGGGGCTTATAAGAAAGATGGGGACAGACTTTTTAATAAGGCCTGTAGCGATAGGACAAGGGGTAATGGATTTAAACTGAAAGAAGACAGATTTAGACTAGATATTATGAAGAAATTCTTTACTGTGAGGGTGGTGAGGCAGTGGAACAAGTTGCCCAGGCAAGCTGTGGATGCCCCATTCCTGGAGGTGTTCAAGGCCAGGCTGGATGAGGCTTTGAGCAACCTGGTCTAGTGGAGGGTGTCCCTGCCCATGGCAGAGGGGTTGGAGCTAAGTGATCTTTAAGGTCCTTTCCAACCCAAACCATTGTATGATTCTATGATTTAAAATCTTCTTGCTCCAACCTAATTGCAAAGTCTAATTTCAAAACATACTATTTGTCTGAGAGTAAAGGTACTTCACATGGAGGTAGTGAAGTGAGCAGTTTTTTTGCAGTTAGTTTACTAGTTTTGGGTGATCAATCTAAAGAAGTCTGGATTTGCCATAGAACATGGCAGGATTACAGGAGATGAGTTGAATCAAAGTGGTTCATTTTGAGAACTACTCATCTGAACTACTCCATAGCATATTCAGTTGCTGAAAATTAGTACAACTCTCATTTAATTTTAATTAAGTATTAAGAATTAAGTATTTTATTTAGTATCAACCTAATGCAGAACATTTGAAATTACTGAGTGCTCAGCTTGTTGGAGGCAAAGAAAGATCATAAAATGCCATATTCTTAAAGAACCCAAACCTTAATTAATTTTAGTTTGTAAACTAAAGATCTCTATCAGCAAACCCTGAAAATCTATTTGGTGTCCTGGAAGTCAATGCTGTCATTTTTATAGGATTAGCTGTATCATACGTAGAAAATAAAATGAATGGACCTAAGCATTAAAAAAGGAACTGAACCTTGACTGTGCTAGTGGACCAGCCCCTCTACAAAAAAGAGTCTTCATATGTTGCCAGCTGTGCATTAAGCAAGACAAGCCTCTCTGTTTGCTCTGTGCCTTGAAATACTGCCGAAAGCCTTGGATCCTTTTCTTCACTCATCTCTGCTATTTGTAAAGTTCACTGTTCTCCCCCTGAGATGCTCCTCGCTGTGGATGTTATAAGGAGACTGTTTGGAAGGTGCAATGTGATTCTCCAAAGTAGCTGTGTTGAAAGCCAAAATGTGTTTGTCTTCAGAAATAGTACTCCTAAGGTGAATCTCCTCTCCTCTCCTCTCCTCTCCTCTCCTCTCCTCTCCTCCCCCTTCCCCTTCCCCTTCCCCTTCCCCTTCCCCTTCCCCTTCCCCTGTATTAAATCATGCTAGCTACTTACTAGTTCAGAGGCTTTCCGTGGATTGCTGTTTCAGTCTTGGACTCTCAGCATATTTCCTGGATGCTTGTGTTCATATGATGTAGTTGTGGTTTTGGAAAAATATGTACCCATTCACTTAAACCACAACCAAAAAACCCAAACTCACAAGAGTTTTCTGTTTCACATCTGCAGCTCTTTTTCAGAACATGATTTATCCTGAGAAACTGGTTTTCTCCTCATAGGGTCTGTGGGGGGGTTTGTGTCATCATTACAGTACACTCTATGTCTGACTCTGATTTTGTGTCCTGATGCACATGTCAAGGCCTGCATCTTGGCACTGAATGCTTTATTGGGACACTGTTAATGAGATTTCTTGTGCAGTTAGTTTTTTCAAGGGTGGATTCACATATTGATTTGCTTCATGTAACAGTTAAGAGGCTAAAATTTTAGCTGATGTCCAAGGTTTGGCTTTTATCTGGCTGTGGTACTGTGACAGAGTGATATGCTTGAATTCCTGGATAAGTTGTATAAACATGTGCTGGTGAATAGTCATCTGTTGTCAAAAACACTCTGTTTTTGAAGTGTTGCAAACACTTGTATTTGGTTTGGGCAAAGAACATCTGCAGGACATCCTCTTCCTCAAAGTCTGTGTGAAGCGTATGGTGTAGTGTCCTGCATGCTTTCACTGTGGTGGCGACAAAGGTGGTCGTGATCGACCTTGTGTAATCTTCTCAGGTGGAGACTGTTATCCCCATAACAGAATCAAGACAGGGAATATTCTGTTCATTTCAGTTACGTCTGTGCCTCTAAGGTAGTGACATATGATTGATATAATTTGTTCGTGATGGTGAGGGCAGTGACCATACATATCACCTGGGGATGCCCTGATCCTGCTTCAGATCTGGCTGAACATGAACGAGTTCCTCAGTACTCCAGGTGCCTACATTCTTTCAAATAAAATTTGAAATCAAATCAGAAGTAGTGGTTCCCTGCTGATATTCATATTTTGACTTTTTAGGTTGCAAAGTAAAACATGGGATTTTGTGTTTCACGGCAGAGGAGCAGATTCATGGCAGAGGAGCAGATTTGTATTTGTTTCTGTTTTACTCATTTGCCGTGCTGTTCTTGATTACAGAGCCTTAGCAAGGTACATCAGCCAAAGAGGTGCTCTCCTTCCCCCTCCCCAAAACTAGGAATGCTCCCAACTTCCAAGACATGTTTGGCTTCTTGCTGCTTGCACTGTGTTTCCTGGAATGTGTCACCAACTACTCACTGTATGCTGAATATCTTTGGTCATGTTTGGCAAATGTCTGTAGCAAGCACGACTTGAAAGTCAAATCCAGACAGAGCTGGTCATCTGTTCCCAAATAGCTTAAAAGTATTTTACAGAGAATTCTGTATCTCAAGGACTTCAATGCTTTAACATAAAGTGACAGTTTTCTCAGTTGCTGATCTTGATAGTTCAGGACATTCAAGAGCTGATCTGTCTTAGAATATCAGATGCAAATGTGTTTAGTCTTTTTGTTTTTTTTTTTTTTTTTGTTTTGTTTTGTTTTGTTTTGTTCTCTCTGAAACCGTGGCACTAGTTCAGTTCATCTGCTTTATCTTTGTTTTCTGTTTTCGCGAGTGGTCCAGATCCTCTTGGCCTGCTGCAGAACTGTTTTAGATACAAAGTCAGCAGCATTAATCTCTGGTGGTTTTTACTGTGGCAAACCTTGGAAAGTAGGATGCCTACTTTTTCAGAGAATTACTGAAAAATTTCCTTGGGCACTCTTTTCTGACTTTTAAAATCTGTTTTAAACTCACATATTTTCTTAATCTTGCAAACACTGATTTATTTGTTCATGTCTCTTATTCCCCTTTTTCTATTATTTCTTTGTCACTAATAACTTACAGAAGTTACCCACAGTGCCTTCTTTTTCTGTTTGCTCTATTACTTCCATTACTCTAATATCACAGAAGTAATCAGGGAGCTGGATGCTGTATTGTTTAAGGTGTTTTTATCTAGTTTAGTGTGTTTGTGGAGGGGATGTTCTGGTCCTGTAAATATATCATAATCACCTGTAACACTTTTGTAGAGATGCCAACAGATATTATGGGCTCTGGCAGAGTGTTGTTAGTGCTGGTGGCTTTGCTTGCATGTCTGTTTATGTATTGCATGGTTTATGTGCTTTTTCTCCTGCCTAAAATTTCAGCAGGTTATTTTTTTTTTCCACCAGAATTTTGCTTTTAATTTTCATTATCCTGATTCTGCATGTGTAAGACTGAGTAATTTTATCTTTGGCTGGAACTTTTTTCCCCTCTGGCATAGCTCTTTTTTTGTAGCTTCACAGGTTTGCTGATGTCCCACTGTCTATTTGGCATGCAGTTTACTGTTTGCTTGCTGCAGCCTTTGCCTCTTTGCATCTGGTGCTAGTCCGAGTTCTACAAAGTATTTATTTGTGCTATTTTGAATTGCACTAAGGTCATAAAGTTCAGAAAGTTTTCTTCAACATGCTGTTTTGCTTTCAGAGTGTGTGTGGATCTTTTCTGATGCTGCAAACTTTAGTACAGTGACACAGCTACCATGTGGCTCCCTAGGCAGGGCATTTTCCTTTTTTTTTTTTACAACAGCTCAAACTGTTAATTTTGTTAATCTCTGTAATTTTTGCATTTATCCATTTCCTTTTGCATAACTTCTGCCTTGTTTTTCTGCCTTTCCTGTATGATTAATGCATCTCCTCTGCTTTTGTGCTTTTTGCTGTAAAGAAATGTTTTTCTCTCACCCTTTTTGTGGGTAAAAAGTGTTCTTGGTACTCTTAATGGTCTGTGTATTTCTTCCTGTTCTGATTTAGATTATAATTATGAGAATCTTTTCTTTTGGTTTCCTTTTTTTTTCACAGTTGAGTGGAATTTTCACTTTGTTTTAATCTGCAGCATTCCAAACTGTTTAATTCATAACCCCTTTTTATCTGTCTTCTTGGTGAAAAGAATCTGCAATCCAGCTATCTGCTCCTCCTTCTTCTTGTGTCAATATTCTCCTAGTTTTACACATAGGGAGGATCATTAGTAATTTGTATAATCTTGTTCAG
Organism: Syrrhaptes paradoxus; assembly: GCA_013400615.1. Classification (NCBI taxonomy): domain Eukaryota; kingdom Metazoa; phylum Chordata; class Aves; order Pterocliformes; family Pteroclidae; genus Syrrhaptes; species Syrrhaptes paradoxus. The sequence goes on along the minus strand of VZTO01003030.1, from coordinate 9,239 downwards.
CTTTCAAATTTAAAAGAAAAATACCAAAGATATTGTAACAATTGAGGCTTTATTCTTTTTTCTGTGTAATCATTACTTAGCACCTCCTATTGGGAAACTGTTGATGATAACAGTATGAATTTTACGCTGTCAGAAAACTGAAATATTAGATTTTTTTCCTTTCCTATCACAGGAACTAAAATTGTTCTTGGGAATATTTTTGTATGTCAAGCTACAGACCTCACACTTCATGGGCTTCCTCCAAATTGCAGACATTTCTGTTTTACTTGCATTTCTAGCAAAGAAACAATACAGCTTAATGATGCTCTTGGAGGCTGTTTTTAAGTAGAAAACCAATTGTTGTGGAGAAAGAAACTGATACAGAGTTCAACTCCTGTATTAATTTCCTGAAATGAGAAGATTATTCTAGTAAGAGTACATACTTTCCTGAGAATTTATTTGCATGTATTCATGTTTAAAAACCAGTTTTATTGAAATCTCTCTGATATATGTTAAAAATAAAACTGAAGGAGTACATAAAGATCAGGCAGAAGTGTAAAATCAATCAACTCCTTTTGTCTGGAGTTCAATAAACATTTTATAAATGTTACACTTTATCATAAATCATAGAGTCATAGAATCATAGAATGGTTTTGGTTGAAAAGGACCTTAGAGATCATCTAGTTCAAGCCATGGACAGGGACACCTCCCACTAGACCAAGTTGCTCAGAAGATCAAGGAAGCTTGATGCTGGGGTCCCAAATTATGCTTGGAGAATTGTTCCACAACAAGTGAAACATTTTTTTTTAATTAAAAGACCTAAGAATTGAACTGGAATAAATCTATAGTAAATTTAGCTACAGCGTTTCTGGGACAGGGAGCCTAGAGGAATATCATCCTTCATCTTATTACCAGGACATCTCAGTTCTGACCTGAAACACAAATTTGGTGCCAGGCGTAGTCGTGTGTTTGTGGTCTGTTGCCCGCCCTCCTTGTTTGGTTTATAACCTGAAGCTAAAGGTTGGAAGGAGCACCCCTGTTATCAAAGGTGGGTGTTTTTTCTCTTTTGTAATTGTATTTTTTAATCTTGAAGCAAAAATATGACAGTCTGAAAGATTGTTTAAAAAAAAGTGAAACTTGTCCTTTCCCTAAGTACTTAACACAGTGTGACTCTTTTGTGTAACTGACCTGTTGTGCATTTTTCAGTTATTTTTTCTATGGATGCATAGTGTTATTGTTAGTGAAATAATGGCTTCTCTGTAGGTGTCAACATAATATCACAGAAAAACATTTCAGATCATGATTGTCAGTGAGAAGCTATATAAAAATCACACAATTGTAACAAAGTTTCTGTATTTAAATATTAGCAGTGTGGCTTATCTTTTAAGGAAAATGTTTTCCCTAACGAATGCTCTGGATGCGGTTCTTCCCGGTCCCAGAGCTCAGACACTTGAACGCGGTCAGCGATTGCTCCTGCGAGAAAGCTGCTAGAGGCAAACTCGACAGCACATTCGCCTCTTCCTCTTGCGCTGCACGACCAGCCAGAGCAAGCAACGGGTTCTACACCTTGTTCCCTGACCATTACTCTGGGCAGCGTTTTTCACTCTCCCACGAGCCCAGTGACAACAGTGAACATTGCTGGCCATGCTCTCACAGGAGAAGAGTTAGCAGCAAAAACCAGTGCTGATTCTAAGCATGAGCAATGTTATTAAAATCTTGATGTAAGGCATAATGAAATCTGTATAAATGCACCATTTGCTTATCAAAAATTACCACTTTGATAATGCAACATGTTAAGTGGTCCCATTTGAGGCTACCCTGAATGATGATAGGTTGGTTGTGATGTGTTTTCTTACTTCCTTTGACGGATAACACAACAAACATATACTAGTTAAAGTGCAGGTTTTGCTTATCTAACAAACATGCATAGATTTCTCTGTCATCTTTTTTTTCAGACAGCTGAATGAGGATATGGACTGAAAGCAAAACTATACATACTTTTAAAGCATGTTTGCATTTACATCTTGTTACTGAAAAGGAAATGAGTATTATGATATGGGAGGCAGATAAGGTTGCACTGTCACTTCCACTTCACATCTCTATCTTCAGATGCTTTGAAGTAAAAAATACAGACTCTAAGTCTTGCTGGGTGTCTGTGAAGACCTTAATAAATGAAAGTTTTGACAAAACTGTTTTTACTATTAGAGAATTAAAGAGAAGTAGTAGGAAAAAGCACACTTTCTCAGCTGCATTTTTCTTATAACTAATACCAGAAATGTGGGACATAGACAGTTGTAGCTTGACAGAGCAGTAGTTCTTATTTAATAGATGCTTGGACTGTTGCAGTGAAAACTGGTTTTCCTTTGGGTGAGTTATGAACTGTACTTCCACATGGGTGCCTCAGTAGTCTGATTTTTCGAAAGGACTTAGCACCCAGCAGGATGCAGTGAAATGCTAGGAGCAGCTGGATACTGAACTCTGAAATTCTGGCCCAAGTTCAAAGTGTGCAGCTAGAAAATGTACTTCAAACACACATGATACTTCCAGCCATCCTCAGAGAGCAGGTGCCTAACTGCTCTGAAAATCTAAGTCTGTGAGCTTGAGCACCTCTCTCTTAAAATACCAAGCACAAATCTATTAAAATAAGAGAACATTCATAAGATTTACATTTTCGTGCCATATGCTAAAAGTTCTGCATGCTGTAGCTTATCAACAATGGGAAACATTGGTCTGCAGTATTTATGTAGAGACATGTATTTTGGTTTGAACCAACTGCTACCAACAGGACCTAGTCCTTACAAAGCTGGACATACTTCCTCACTGTTTTTACCCTCCTTTTAAGAGCAAGTTGTTTTGCAATATGTATGGAGATTTCCTTAACCATCACTTAAAAGCATAGGAATTAACCTTTCTGAGCTCCTGTCTTCTTTTCAACTTTCTCCTTGCCCTGTGCATCATAGCCTTTTCTCATCCTACTTTAGGATTCCCACTGCTGTGAGACCTCCAGAAACACTCTCTGTACTGAGCTAACCTGGGCCTGAGAGGACCTGCTCCCAAAAAACAGCTTGCTTTCTTCTACAAATTGGAGTTTCTTTGCTTCAGTACCAGTGTAGCTGTAAGGGTACTGAGCCTGAGACGTGGAAGCTTTACCTTGGTGTGGTACTGTTGACTGTGGAAGAATTACTCTTGGCTTATAACACAAATGTGGCAGAGAATAAAATCTTGATACTTATTTCTTTGTGAATTGTAGTGAGAGGCCATATAATTTTTGTCTTCTACATTCAGTGAGTTCACTGTATTCTTATTCATTAGGAAAATTTTGTCCACACTTGCACAACATGAAAAAGGCATTTTAGCAAAAAATCTGCTTCTTAAAAAGGGTAATAAATGCAGTCATCCAGGACTGTGAAAGACGAGAAATGTAAATTGTGTGTAGTTGGGTAAAATACTTGTCCATACATTCTCTATTCCCCAGCTCCTCGCAGATCTGTGCTCTTTGTCGTAGTCACTTTAGTGCCACAACGTGAGCCCAATTTTGGTTATTTTCAAGGAGAGGAAAAATGGTTGAAGAGGAGCTTTCTTACCATACATATTTTAATGATAGCCTATGTATACCTATGCATGTTCTCGTCTTATTTATTTGACCTTTATAATGCAGCGGCAGCCTCTCAGTGGGCGATTAAGGTGACTTTATAGGGTAAATAAGGGTGAAATAATGTTTCTTGTGTGTGACTTTACCAGACACACTTTTTTACTCTCCCTTACCTAGCCACCCTAGGAAAGCTTCTTAGAAATGTTGAGTTTGTATCTTGAGTTCAAAGCTGTCTGGTAAGATTTTTTTTCCTCCCAATTATTTATCTAATTATCAAGTAGACAAGTAAATTAGGATCTCCCTGTCATCTTGTTGTAAATTGAGAACATTCTCTTAATGTTGTTCCTTTTTGCCTACTAGAAACCACCTAGATACCACAGGGGGAATGATGTTATGCCTTCTTGTATTTGTGATTTGGTCTAACTTTTTGCATTGATGTCAAGCCTACCATGAGTATTTGCATTTAGCTCTAAAGGAGGAGTTATCATCAAAGTACAGTCATAACTTTGCATGGGACATCATTGTTGTCACATTAACATGCGACACACACTACCACACAAACCCAGTGATCTTTTTGTGATGACATGTACAGAAAGAAAGATATGACTAGGTAAGGTGACAACATGTTACAAATTCACCTGTGAGATCAAGTATTGAATCCTTTTCAAAAAAACAGATAATTGTATCATTTCACATGTTTACTAAGACTCTGTGCAAGTCATGAGTCACTACAGCTTCCAGAGAAGGGTCCTTTGGAAGCCAAATATCAATTACAGCCATTTATTGCACACTGAGGAATACATTGAACAGAAAGGCAGAAAATTAGGAAAAATCCGAGTACCTATGAGTATTATATGTATGACTACATGCTTATTTTTAAACTGAAGTATGATACCTTCTAACAGTAAGAAGTCTTAGAAAGATCTTAGGAGATATATAAGCAGAAAGGTAATCTGTATGCTAATGAAGCAATGCTGATTTAGCATGGATGCATGAGTAGATACTAAATATAGTCAGGTTGTATGCAAATTAAAGCCCTGGTGCAAGGCTTCAATGACAACTGAAAATAATTAATTCTCCTCCAAATAACACTTACTTCCAAGTGCAGCATGCTCTTATCGAAGTAAGCTTTACATTGTGCAAAAGAGAAGCTGTCAAGGAGAGCACTGCATCACGCTTCCAGCTATCGCGCCACTTTGTCTACTATTACCTTTAGCTAAAAGGAAGTCACTGTGATTTGTAGAAGCTCATTTGAATGGATAAAGCATTTCTGTTGGGAATAAATATACAGGAAAATACAAATGCAGGTCACCTGTGAGTATACTGAGCACAGCATGCTGCTGGGTGATTAGGTATCTTGAAATTGACAGGAAGTATTAATTATAACTTACCACTGAGAAACTTTAAATAACAATTTCTTATGCTGATTCTTTTCTGTGGCATCAGTATCGCAGTCAAGGAGCTGTGCAGTTGATGTTAAATGTAAGTCAGAGCATGTCATGTGGGATGTTTGGAGGACTGCATCAAGTTGGTTTGAAATTGTTTGTCAATTGTAGATAGGAACTTCCCTTGAATGACAGAATGAAGAATGGTCAGCATCCTTTTGGCAAAGAGCAGCTACCTTCCTAATGTTATTTAAACATAGTCTTTGACTAGAAGAGGTTATTTTGGCAATGAAATCCATTCATTGATGAAATAAAAAGGAAGTGAATACTTTGTTTCAAAAATTCCATTACCAGAAGAGAAGTAACACCTGAACAAATTCTCCCAACTAGTAAATACATTAAGTCTGAATCTCCTAGATATTTTACAGTAAATAATAATTTAATATTATGTTAATAAACTAATAATAATAAATAAGTAAGTAATATGTGGAGTCACCAGGGATATGCCTGTATCACTCCAGTTTTAGTAACAACAACATGTACTCTGTTTTTAACAGAAAGGTGCATTAAAGGAAAAGAAAGCTATTAGAAAAATATATCCTGGATGACATTCATGGCCTCGGTGAACTGCATTAAGGCTCTGCAGTAATTAAAAATTCGCTTTAGAGAAGCTTATTATTCCTTGATTCACAGTTATTCTGTCTATCAAGAGCCCCTCAGACCCAGGCATTATGAAAACATGATGCCTCCATTGCTTGCCAGATTTCTGACTTATATCTTCAAAGGAGATGTAAAACTTTTCCGAATCATGCAGATAAAAATCATGAATAAAAAAGATTTAGTGAGCATTTAGAACCAAAATAATTAGGCCACAGTGGATGCTCTCAAAAATTTAGCAGCCAGTATAAAAGAAATTTCCTCATTAAATTATGTGCCAGGTTTTTGAAATCTAATATTTAGTTAACCAGTCATTTCATCAATCATATTAGTATTGCTGAGAAGAGAAGTTAGCAGTGTTAAGAAAATATGCTTTCCTATCAGGAGATCTTGAGAAATCCTGTCAACAAAATAAACATAGTTGGCTAAAGTTATGCTCTGTTCCATGGTAGCTGCTACTACTTTAGTAGTAAATAGTGTCAGAAAAAACGCAAAGTATGCAGTTAGTATTCTTAAGGAGTGCACGGTGGACTACAGCAGTATGACTATTGTCTTCCTAGCAGTCATTCCTGTTTGTTTTGGAGTTTTTTAGCATTTAAGAGAGTATTAGTAACAGAAAATTTGATTCAGTAAATGCTAACTCTTGCTGCAGTTGAGGAGTTCTGGCTCTGGTCATTAAAAACCATCTAAACTGATGTCCTAGCATAAATTGCAATGATTCCTTGTGTCATAAAAAGTGCCATTTTCAACTGCCCCAAGAAGTGGTGAAAAGTTATTATTCTTGTTTTCCAATGGCTAAATATGACTTTGATCAGTTTTACCTGACATTTTTCTGGACATTGCTGTCTTGACACGCAAATGGTAAATTGAAGACTGATTTGTGGTTTTTAGTGTCAGCAGACTTAGTCCATTACTTCAGTTGGTCATCATTTAAGAAAACCTAAACATTTTCTTACTTAAAACTGTAAATCTCAGAAATACTGCGATGTTAAGTAGAGAGATAAGGGTATTTTAAGTATGAATACAAGATTTTGCAATATGGAAAACTTAGAAGGTTTGTGGCAGAGGACCTAGGATTTTTTCAAGGGATTAAAGAATTAGGTGGCATTTGGAGGAGATTTCTGGAGGGCTAAGTTTTATTTAAATGAGTTAATCTTACCAATCTGTGGAATTTCACTAGGGTTTGGTGAGGTATTTTGTCACCTTCAGATATAGGATGAGGGCAATGTTTATTTGATCACTGGTGCCAGACAGGGAATCAAAAATGCTTTTCATAGCTCTGTTACTACCTTGATATATGCTGGGGAAGTAACTTGTCATCTGTGCTTCAATCATAGAATTGGAAATACTATGCTTTCCCTTCTTCAGGGAAAGGAGAAGTAAAGAACGGCCATACTGGGTGAAATTTTGGGGTCTAAGTTGTATTTCTGTTAGTGGCTAGTAGTGGAGGTTTGTGTAGGAGTTGTAGAGGAAGCATACAATAATGCTTGTAGTTCTGGAGTTAAGTGAACTATGAGAAATGTCTTGGTTTAATACTTCCTGGTGGATGAGTAATATAGTCTTTTTGTTATTTTTTTTTTTTCCTTTTGGATTCTTGTAATCTTTTAGCACTGAAAGGTTCCTATGTCAGGGAACTGGGTGTTAAATATGTTAGTAAAACAGTCTAGCTTAATCACAACATCTTTTGTGACTAGAAACAGCTACCTCACTCATACTTAAGTGTGTTATCTTTTGCTTACATTGCATTGAAGATGTTCAGGCTGGTAATGAGGAAGGCCACTTGTAAAAGATTGCAGAAGGACCTCGTGGCACTGAATCACTAGGCAGTAAAATAGCAGGTGATTACGGCCTTTTATAGCTGATTCAGAAGGCCTAATCTCCTCCTTTCCTACTCAAAAAATGGAAATGGCAGAGATGATTGTCTCAGATAAGTGTAGTGGGTAGCATTACATGAAGTGTTTCATGATGTTCAGGCTTCAGCCTGTGTGAAGAAATGGTATCATCAAAGCTTTACATGTTTAGAGATCCTAGAATAATTAAAGTTTTTAAGCCTGAGAAGACCAATGTTATGGTTTTTTAGTCTCACTTTGATTAGGAGTACTTAAAATCTAAATTGTATTCATGGCTATGAAATACGTGGTCTCAAGAAGAAACCTCATTCTTTTTTTAGTATTGTTATCATTCTGCTACATAGGCAGAATTGAGTGGAAGAAAAGACATCTGGCGTACTTTGCTAGCAATGAAAGACACCTATGAAAAAGGAAGGGGCTGTCCCTAGATTTTCAGACTAGTAACTTAGTGATCTTGCAGATGAAGAGAGGCTGGTTTAATAATGTTTATTATTTAAATTGAATGGATTAAGGTGTTTCTGATGGATTTAAAGTATTAGTCCAATGTTATTATTCTGTCAATGAGGCCATATTTCTTTGAATCACCTGTTGTGCACTATGATCTGGTAGCCTGGCTGCATAGGTGATGCCTCAGGACTTTCCAGGTCAACAGCAGCTTAGATACATGCTGGTATGTATCTAAGATGGGAGATTCAAGTGCAGTGACCTAAATCTTCTTTCTGTTTGTTTTACAGCTTTAGTATTTTAGGAGTGTTAACTTGACCAAAAAAAATTGATTCAAAAACTTTTATTTTCTCCCCAGAATTGTGCCATGGAGACTTTCCCTAAGGCTCAGATCAGAATTCAAATAATTTATCTGAGAGAGGAATGCCCTTTATGCACAGTGGTTAAAAACAGTCAGACAAGCCTGTCAGTGTCAGTGTCCTATCTTACTATTGTTACTGTTTGTTTTAATTGTTCTTCTAAAGTATGATTAAAATAGTTCCACAAATATATCAGAAAAGACATGAGGCAGTGAAATATTCAATGTTAGTGGGTCCAATTCTTTGTTAGTGATTATCTGAGGGACCATTTAAAACAAACTGCACGAGGTGGAGAGGAAATGGTTTATTCTTTCTTCACGTGTAATACTATGTGGTGGCAGTAACCTTTTTCTTGCTACAAGAAATGAAGCAGCTCAGAGGAATGTCTACATTTATACAGGCCCTTAAAAAAGTCCTTCACACTAATTCAGATTACTAGTTTGTCTATGACTCTGGCTGTTCTGGTTCAACTTTTTTTTTTTTTTTTTAATTAAAGGTGTATCTGAGGTCAACTGCCACTATCTAAGCTGTTAAATATTGATTTACCAATTTGAATCAACATAATTTTCAGTTGTTCTTCCCTATGTACTGCACAGCAGCACTTCAGCGGATCCAGTCAATCAGATCAGTAGCACTCACGTGAGGTTCAGGCTAGGGCTGTCACTGACTTGCTCTGCCCGTTTCCTTGCACTCTTCACTCAGGCTCAGACAAGTTTTAGAAACTTTACAGTTTATGTTCCTGCTACTAGGACTGTTCTTGTACCTACAGCAAGATGCATTCTGTGTATGCCAATTACTTCTAGCTAGATGCATTCTGTGTATGCCAATTACTTCTAAAGCAGGTTGTTTTGTGCCTCATGCTTATTTTTTTATCCATGTTGCTCTTTCTCCTTTAACAAGAGAAAACAATTGAACAATGAAGGCATATTTTGTGGTTTATTTCAAGGTTTTCTGTGGAGAATGACGGGAGACA
>VZTO01003029.1:1209-24861 GCA_013400615.1 Syrrhaptes paradoxus | reverse complement strand
TTCCCAAGAGCATACCTGTTCCCATATGAAGAATCTGATTTCTTAGTTTTACACAGGGCAAACTCCAGTCTCTGCAGCATGGGCAGGGTTTAATGAAACTCTGCACAGCATTGAGCAGGTTTGTCTGTTTAGCTTGCTCCTTGAATTGCTTCCCAAGTCACGTGCTTGCAGATTAGATCAATACATTACCTAACAGGACATTTAAAAACATTTCCACCATTTGCTGACGTGGGGGAATGGTGAGGTAAAGTAATAGATTTTGTACTAGATCTTAGAATACACGACTGCGGTGCTGGCAAGCCCCTTGTTCTCATGTGAAATTCGCTGCTGCAGTGGTGCATTGCAGGAAATAGATAAAAATCAACACACAGAACGTATACACGCATCTTATGTGTTCTTGTGAAAAGAGACATACATCTGAACCTTAAGCAGGTTACGTGTCTTCACAAGGCAAATATGCTTTCCCAAAGAATCCTACTATAGAGGGACGTGATTTAATTTGAACAGGATCCATTATTTAAATGGTTTAAAAACACAATAGGCTCTTAAATGCATCTAGAGTACTTGAGAAATCATTTAGATTTGTAAATGCTAGTGGTGGGGATGAGCGCCTACCGAAGGAGAAGTAAATAAGCAATTTCAGCAACGTCATTTGAATTCAGGACAATTGCTTTGTTCTTGTTGAAATACAGCTTTTTACTACTGTGGCTATATGTGCGAAAACCAAAATTACATCCTCAGAGCATCCTCCTATTTTCTCATCTAGCTTGTGCTGTGTTTTAAATTGTGCAACTTTTTTTTTTTTCCCTCCCCAAATTAATTTCAGCCTTGTATCTACTGTGGAATGTTGTATGAAACAAAAATCAGAAAAAGTTGTTGGTTTATTTTTAAAGAAAAATTAAATTATGTCCAGTTCTTGGCATAATATATCATCCAGAGTAAGGAGGTCACTGCCCCTCATTTGGAGATGGTGGCACAAAGAGTTGAGTCAGTAGAACAAATGGTGTTAGTGCTCCTCATCAGCATGAAGGCACCTGTCTTAGTTTAGAAAAAACGATGTTAGGTGCCAGCTGTCTGAGGTGAAGCAGAACAGTTCAAACCAGTCCCTTCCAGTAGGAAGGGGACAAAGATGAGTTTACTGATGTTTTCCATCCTGCTGTTTTGTGCAGAGCCTCATTGGAGCTTTGATCCTATTGAATGAAAGACCACATTAAAAGCAGACTATTTTTCTTGTTCTGAATCCTTGGGAAACAATTACTTAGTTGAAGTAGCTCCCTTAGAAATGGGAAAGGTCGCTTTAGGATAGGGTGGTCCTGGTGCATAGTGGCACATAGTGTTAGCAACTCCTAGGTCAGCTTTAGTAGATGAGAACTAGCATATCTGTCCTCAAGAGGTCTGTTTTCATGGAAGAAAGGCTCCAAGAAGGCTTTTCTGACTCCTGTAGANTTTTTTTTTTTTTCTCTCCCTCTGGTCTCGGAGCAGCTGCAGTATGTTTGACCACAGTGGAAAATGGTCTTTAACACTGTTCTCTAAATTAATGCATTCAAGAATTGAGAAAAGCGCATGGTTATAAAACACCTACTGTATTATCTGGCATTTAGTATGTACGGAAACACTTTCAAAGCTTTTAATGTGGAACCTGTTTGCAGCCTGTCTTTTTTAATGGATTCAAAGCTATTTCAAGCTTGCTTCTTCCAGTTCAGATCAATGAGTCTCCTTATTTTATACTGGACCTTCTTCCAGCTGCTGCTTAGTGAAAAATTACCTGTATTTTCCTTAACAGTGATAGGGAGTGAACCCCTGCCAGTTTAGGGCTGGAACAGTGCTGCTATGTGGAGGAGTTATTAATGTAACGAGTCATTGTGCTCTAGAACTGCTCAGTGATACCCGTTCCCGTTTTGTCGTACAGTTCGGAGAAGGAAAGTGAATGTTCTGGCTATTGATTCGTAAGTCAGTGGACGCTGGGATATTTCCTGCTTTGTGAAAGTTTCTGGGATAACTTTATCCACATTTTTCATCCCTAAGCAGAAGAGGTAGTACTATTTCCAAAGGCGTTTGTGGTCCTTTCAGGCTTGTTCTGAATGTTGTTGCTTCCAGTGGATGTGTCTAGAAGATGTTTTTATAGATGTCCTATTTTCTCATGTGATACAAAACAGTCCCTCTGTATTGCGTGAACTTGAAGGATTTACCTTCCTGCGTGTTCCTCTTGTGTTTTGTCTTTGGATTGGTGTTCTTTCTTCATTACTAACAATTCACTTTTGAGTAGTGCATTTTTCTGGTGTTCACTTAACTCTTGAATCATGGTACCTCTCGCCATCTTCCCACTATTCCATCGGAGAAAAAAAATCACAATTATTTACTGTGTCCAGAGGCAAAACACAGAAGACTGTCAGGATCCCATGGTCATTGTTGTGGCTANCATTTTTCTGGTGTTCACTTAACTCTTGGATCATGGTACCTCTCGTCATCTTCCCACTGTTCCATCGGAGAAAAAAATCCCAATTATTTACTGTGTCCAGAGGCACAACACAGAAGACTGTCAGGCTTCCATGGTCATTGTTGTGGTTAATTTTAATTTGAGAAGACCTGTTCAGGAACTAGAAATGACCCAATTTGTCTTTTTTTTTTTGTTTGTTTTTGTTTTTAAATAAATTCTACCATTATTATTTCTCTGGATGGGGATCCTGGTCCAAGAAAAATATTTGACCAGCGGTGCTTTGGTTCCTGGTGGGGTAGCTACCCTGCTGTTGTGGCCAGCCATCACTGCTGCAGAAGGTAGCTCAGGCTGCTTTGTGATTTAGGATAATTCCCATTCTCCACATCCTCCAGAGAGTTTGTCAGCTTGGCGTCAGAGCACCACAGAACACTTAGCAGAGGCTTGTCATTGCCAGATGAGGAAATTGAGGTAATTTGTCAAAACCAAAAATAAAATACAACTGAGAAAGGAATAGGATTAGTGTACTCTTAAAACTCTTAGACTAAAACGTATTAATGAAGCAGATAATTCAAAATATTCTGATATTGGTCTCAAAAACTGCAAGTCTTGTTTCCCTTGTGTGGTTGGTAGAGTGTCTTCCATGAGGATAGAAGTGGGAGGGGAAAAAAAACCCTGAAAAAATAAAGGGGAGAGGGAACTGCCTTCAGAATTTGAATTGCAGGAAATATTTAATCATTCTTTCTCTGGCAGTAGGTATTGTGCAACTAGTATTTTTTTCAAAATGGGAGTTAAGATAAAATTATTCTGAGGTTTAAACAGGTGAGTGTAGTGTACTTCGCTGTATCAAAAGAGAGGTGGTTTGTGCCCTTACTGGGGTGCAGTGTCTTGAATAAGGTGTCACAGTTTTTTCACGTACAGGATTCCTTGGAATCAGCTGTGGGTTAATCTAATCTACAGACAACCAGGGAGCTGCTGGGGTGGTCATCGTGGTATGTTTTTATTTACGCTCAGTTTGAGAACTGTGATGTTATTTAACAACTCAGGCTATTTCATCGTTAATTATAAATTGTGATATCACTGTGTTCAAGTGTGGGCTCAGATGGTCGGAGCCAAACATCCCATTCACAGACTGGGAAAGCTGTGTAGGCATCTTCTCTCTGCGGCACTCGATGGCAGTGTGGGAACCAGCAAATACACCGGTGCAGAGCGAGTGCCTTGGTTTTAACGTTTGCTGTTGAACAGAGCTGAAATAGCTAGCTGTCTTTTTCTGCTGCATTCTAAACAAACATTAACAATAACCTAGTTCAAGAAGTTACCTGTACTTGGCTTTTTCCTAAGATGACTTCCTGAACACTTCCTAAACCGCAAAATTCTGTAACTATCACAGAGTTTGCTAAAACTAGTAAAAGCTTTACTAGTACCCCAGACCTTAGTGGGGCTGGAAACAAAATTTATAGTACTTACGGCATATTCTTTAAAAAAATCGTAACTTATAATAGGACAATATCATAATTAAGATTTGGTCGCAGGAAGTGAGTGAACAATACTTAAGTTGATTTATTTTTTTTTAAAGTTGATGTGTCAGGAGTGTGCGCTGACTCAGTAACTCTGAATCATCCTATCAGCGTGTGGAGGAGTGATTTATATGCCACACCACGGAGAACTGTAGAATCAGTTCCCGCTTTGTTTCTTGAAACCTAAGAACGTGGCTTTGAAGTTAAGGATGTAAATTTATGAAATATCCCAGCCACTGTACTAGTGGGTGGTGGGTCTGTGGCGTGCCTGCCTTGGGAAAGCAGCACAGGGAATCTTGAAGCGAATGTAGATTAAGAAGCGATAGAAATGTCGTAAGGCAGATTTGACCTAAATTTGTTACTCTTGAGGTGCAAAGAGTGCTCAAGAGTAATAAATCTTGTCAGCTGTGGTTTAATATTGGCTTTCTCCTCCCACAAGGCAGAAGAAATACTGCTGTTGGGATAGCTGTGGGGTCTCCATCTTCAGCAAAGAAAGGAGCAGTGGTTGTTTATATGACCTTTTGTGATTATATGTCCTTTTTTCTTTCAAAAAATAGGCTAAGGGAGGCATGCTGTTCGTCACTCAACGTGTGCTGCTGTGTCTACATTACATTTGTTTGCAACACGGATGGATAAGAATAAAAATAAAAGTCTGTGCCTAGGCTATGGTCTAGGTGTGGCAAGGTGAATAGGAGAGGCAAACATTGGCAAAAGAGGATTGACTGTACCTAAAATGTGCATATTAAGACCAGGAACTCTGAATACGTGAGGAAATGTTTACATTTCCCGTAAATGTCTTTATCTGTGGCCATTGAGGGCATTTGCACTTCATATATGAAAAGTTTCAGTTGAAAGGCACTGACTTTCCTCTTTTGGGGTTGTTTGTTGTTTTTTTTTTTTTCTTTTCCCTTTTCTGCTTTTTAAATAATGAACACTNCATCTTGTAGCATCGCTAGATTTTGCCTCTTGACCTTAGGGCTAGCAGCTTCTCCTGCCTAACCTGCTGTGGTGGTTGTACCAAGGTTGACTTTGCAATAGATGTCTCAATTTCTCACAGAAATCCTACTCCAAAATTCAACAGCCACGAGTGGGGCTCTTCAGTGTCTCCCTGTGCCCAGAGTTCACCTTCTTTCGAGTCCACTTCAGTACTACCTTGTAAGGAAGAGTTTGAGCTGAAGCAACACTTGCGGAACATGAACGCTGCTTCTTGGGAACAAAGCAGGTGATGGTGACAAACTTAGGCATGGAGGGAGAGTTCCTCACAGACCCCTGTATGCTCTAGGTGGGCGTATTTAGAGCTGCACAACAAACACCTTCATCCATGCAGACTGAGATTGAAGTTCTTTCTGAAGAATAAGTCTCAGTTTTGGGCTGGAAAGTCAACTGTACCCCTCCAGAGACTTTGAATAATGATGAGAATGTGTTAGAAAATCACATACGTTCTCCTCTTGTTTCTGATATGTCTAAATATTCGGTCTGTTTTACACAAAAATATACCTTAAAGTGGGGAAATAGGAGTAGATTTGTACTGGGAAACTTTGGACTTTCCTAATGCTAAGAATTTGTACATGATCAAACACTTGCAGGGATCCATAGCTAGTGTAGTTGCTTTAAGAGTACCTTAAGAGTCTGCTTTGAGTTACTTGTGAACATGTGCAGCATGGCAACACCTTCCTTACGATCTTTTAACCTGCCAAGCCTCCTGCTCTCATGCTGTGTTACCTAGCTCAGCTTTTCCCGTGAACCTTTGTGATGGATATGGTTTGCAGGCTGCGAAAGGTAGAAGGTCTTTGGCTTATAAGCTTGTAACTGGAAACAGCTCTGTTCTGAAAGTGCTTTGATATATTTAGTGTGAGTATTAGAAGCAAGAGTCCTTAAGTACCCTAATGGAAAACTTCTTTAAAAAGATGTTTTCCTCTCATGTACAATTAAATAAAAACTGAGTTTCTGAAGCTACTTCTGAAGTAGCTGGAAATACAGAAGGGTGGTTTGCAGGAGCTGGGGTCTATTGTATCCTCTTATTTTTTTTGCACAGTTTGCTTTGCAGGTGTAGATATTGCCACTCAAAACTGTCATTCATTGATTTGAGGAGCCAATATTAAGTTGGAACTGGTTTGTAGGTGTTTGGAACAACGGACTGTACACACCCAGTGTGACCTTCTCGCTTTAGGAGGAGCCTGAGCTGCTGCAGGAAAGGAGAGCGGGGACGGGAGCTGCCGGACAGAACTGCTCGGGCCAAACAGCGCCCGCTGGGTCCACTGCTGTTTTGATGGCAGGATGGTAAACTAATCATAAGCTGTTCCTGAGAGTTTGGGAAGACTTGAAGTGTCAGCAAGTCTAGCTTTTGACTGCTGATTTCTTTTTACTTGGTATCATAGCTGTTAACAATATCACAAATGTTTTTTTTTACCCCTTTTAGAGATGGACTCTATTCACCTGTGTTAGAGGTGATTACACCCTGTTCCCTTTTGTGTGTCATGTGCTAGTTTTTACATTTTAAACCTCCTTTAAAGAAGGTGCAGAACCATTGCTGAGAGTCTGGGCGTGTGATTTACCACTGTCTTAGCAGCAATAAAGGAGGCTGGTAGAGGGGAAGATCACTGAAGAGGGAATCAGGATATCTAATGTTGGTGGCTCCAGCAGCGTTGTCAGAAATGTCAGTTACTGAATGTGTGCATACATCCTTTGTGTTGTGCAGGACCGTTCTTTCCAGTTTTCTATCATTTAAAAAACTGATTATAATCTTCCAGAAAGAAAATGCTCAGGGCCTCTTCTGGTTTCTGTGTGCAGTTTGTTAGAGTATCAAAGCAGAATTAAAGGAGGTGGACAGAGGTTCAGTATGGACTGAAGGAAGAGTGGCTGGGGGCTTAAGGTGAGGGACTGAGTGTGTGGGGAGAGAGAATGTGGATAGAGATGGAGAGTGGAGTCCTTGAGGGTGAGGAGAATAAATGAGAGAAGCAAGCAGGGAACAGAATAAAATGATGGGAGGAGCAGAATAACATTAGGAGAGGGTATGAAGGAAGCTGCAGACTCTGCATTTATGGCTTAGGATAAGGAAGGGATGCTGTTGTATCGAGGAGGACATACCAGAGAAAAGAGAAGTGACAGGTTGATTCTGCAGCCAAAATGCTGGTTGACTTCCTTAAAGCTTCTGGACCATAAGCAAGACCTAACTCGTTTTTTAAAAAGTGGAGTTGTGTTTTAAAGCAAGCTTGTGACTTTATGGATCCGACTGATTTTGATTACTCATTTGCAGTATTTTGTTTTGTCTTAGACTGTAGCCTCAAGAGACGTGAGCAGGGGTGGGAGTATTATGAAACAAAGTAATTTGATTATTTGGGGCGGGGTAGGAGGATGGCAGCTTTGTTTTAACTTGGCAAATTGTTTAAAAGCACAGACAGATGAAAAGGAGATAGCTAATCAAGTTAAGAATAGCCACTATGTTTTTCTGATATTGATTTCTTTCTTCACTCTGTCTTTTAACCTTGTTTTCTTACAATTTTAGAAAAGCCTTCTTGAGCTATACTGAACGAATAGAGGAGGTGGATAAATAGCTTCCTTTAAATAAGTGAATGACCTTCCCTCTTAACTTACCACTAATTTTTTTTTTTTTTGCTTTTTCTCATTTTTGTTGAAACAAAAACCTCTTAGGGTATGAATTTTCTGCCTTTTAGCCTAAAATGATGGGGTTTTACATGCTTGTTATGTCATCTGTTTACAATACATTTAATGCTGAAAGATTTATTTTTAGCTGGCTAAGTAAAATAGCTAGTTGCTGGAGTTGTTGTCATAGCAGCAATCTTAACAGATAGGCTGATCCTGTTTAGCTTTTGCAGCCAAAGAGCGACCGTTAGGCAACAGTTTGACAGTTCTGCAATATTTTTCTAAAGATGGAAATTGTGATGGTGAATTTTTTTTGGTCCTACTTTAAAATACTTCTTTCTGTAGGTGTGTGGCGTTCGATTCAACCAATCTATTTTCATCTAACAGAACTTAGTAGAACCTTGAATCCACAACATGGGAGATTCAGGGTTTAAATCTTAGTTTGTAGAAGCCTGAAAATACAGCGTATTGCAAGCTTCTTTGATTATTTTTTAACAGCCCTAAGTATTCTGAAAGAAAAATGCCAGACTGCAGAACAGGACTGTTGCATCATTTATTCAGCACCAATTTTAAGTTGTAGCAGACTGGGAAAGTATTCCTGAAGAACTTCGGAGGTTATTTTTGATGAAATGCATTGTCTGGGTTAGATAGTAGCTCAGTATTTTAGTAATTCTGTTTCTTTTTTTTTTTAATATGAAGAAGAAAAGGTGCAAAGGAATAGTGTTTTCAGATCAGTCTGTAAAATAAGGCATACCTCTGTCAGTGATCTCTGTAGGTCTGAGAAGTTCAGTTAAACATATGTCTGAATGTGGTTGCTGTTGTCTGAGGTGAAAAGTGAATTTACTGTGAGGAATTTCTCCTGTTTGTATCTTCCAGTGAGATGGTGTTGGACCCAAATTGTTTTTGGTGTTGTTGAACAAAAATACTTAATCCTCAGACTCTGTGTCTTACTGGACAGTAATTTTTCAACAGATTTGTTGGAGTATCTGAGTTGAATGCTAAGAGAAGGTTTTGGGTGTTGTTGCCTTAAAGAGCGCTTCAAATATGATTGAGAGTCAAAGTCTGCTTCACCTTCTAATTGACTTTTTTTTTTTCCTCCAGGCTTGCTTGTTAAAATATATAGTTATGCAAACCATCATGTTAGGTGTACATGCTTATTAATTTTCAGTGAATCGTTCATCATATATGTCCCCGTTCTGGGTCGTGCCGGGGAACAGTCAGCACATCACTTTCCAGACTCGATTCAAAGCCAGTCTGAGAGGCAGAAGGGGCTTCTGTAACTGGCTTCTATGGATTTGATGTTGCGCCGCTGTTTCGTGGGGTGGTATAAAGAAATCTAGTGGATGAATCTGGCAGTATCTCCCAGCAGGGAAATGAAGTGCCATATACCCACAAATATTTTAATGTTCAAGTTATTTTCCAGCTTCTGAGTGGATCGAGGAGCTTGGTGCTGTGAAACGGCAGAGTTCGTCCTGTGGTCCCACCACCCAAAACTCCTGCCTCTTTGCCCTTTTTACCTTCCTGCAGGGTGTCTGCTTTCCTTGTGCTCTGATGCTCATCTGAGTCTACTCCATCCCCCCCACTCCCCTAAATTTACTAACCTCAGAAAAGATTAGTTTTAGTCTAGCTTCAGTTTCCAGGTTACGAAGCTGAACTAATTGACTCCAGGGGCTGTTGGGCAGCAAAGCCCATTGCTCCAAGGCAGGGACTGGGGGTGGGGGGCTGAGCAAGAACAGAGAAAGAACAGATCCCTCAAGACCTCANAGGCAGGGACTGGGGGTGGGGGGCCGTTCGGGAGAGCTGAGCAAGAACAGAGAAAAAACAGATGCCTCAAGACCTCGCTCCCCTGGTGATCAGCATCTGTGCTGCTCTCATGTTAAGCCCAGGCTGCGCCAGCCATAAAGCCCAAAGGTTTTGCACCCATTTATGTGGCTTGCAGTGAGCTGGATGGAGGAACTGATGCGGGTTAATTGGGGTGGGGGGAGTGGCAGGTTCATTTCACACTGTCTTTCTCCTGGCTTGGCTGTGCAGGTCATCTGGCTGGTACGTGGCTGGTATGGGAACAGACGTGCCCAGGCGGGGTGAGGCAGCGGTAGGGCTGGTGGTGTATTTTATCAGCAGTGGCTGCTTACCCCTGCTGGAGGTGTTTGTTAGACTACAGGCTGAATGCTGTAAATGGGTTGACCATTGTCTGCTCTTAGATGAGACCTGCTCACTGTCAAGGCTTGGAAACGTATTGGACAAACGTATAGAAAAGTTTTCTCTGTTGATAGGTCTAATCAGTGGTTTTGTCACATGGGGGCAGAACTGTTTCCCCTGCTGGTCTGCAGCGTTCAAGAGGCACTGAGGAAAAGGGAAAGCTCGCAGTTAGTTCTAGACCGGTTTAGCTGAACGTTGTCATTCATATTCTGTGTCTGTTTGTCTATTCCAGGCAAAGTCGTGCATTTGTCATATGTGTGGTGCCCACCTGAACAGACTCCACTCTTGCCTCTACTGTGTCTTCTTTGGCTGTTTTACAAAGAAGCATATTCACGAGCACGCAAAGACAAAGCGACACAATTTAGGTAAGCTGTCAGCCTGACATACTCGCTGGTGCTTTTTACCTTGCTGTGTTATCCCTGTCAATTCCAGGCCAGTCAAGGTGAAATTTTCTTGTAGCTACCTCATTAGACAGGAAGATCAATTTTATTTGTATTTTGGGTCAGTTTAGTGGCATTATTTTAAACTTGGTGCTTGAGCTTCCACTGCATCACAGATAAGTTTTTATTCACAACTTAAAATTTACATTACTGTTTAGTGTTTTAGTATTTATTAATTAATGTCATATATAGGGAAAAATAATAAAAATGTCCGTAGACAATTTTTTTTTAAATAAATGTGAAAAATTGTGGGTTTAATGTCTTAAATTAGAGCATTTATTTCAGTGAACTTTTTTTCAGGAGGTCATGTTTACATTTTTGTTCTTGCTAAGGAAAAAACCGTGGTTCCTGTCACAAAGAGGACTAATCAAGTAGCAGTCAGAATTATTTAAACTTTTGAAGTCTTGTTGTTTTTTTTTTCTGTCTTGGCTTCTCATTCCCAGTGCAGTCAACAACCTAAGTAGTAAGTGTTTCAGCGNCTTTTTTTCAGGAGGTCATGTTTACATTTTTGTTCTTGCTAAGGAAAAAACCGTGGTTCCTGTCACAAAGAGGACTAATCAAGTAGCAGTCAGAATTATTTAAACTTTTGAAATCTTGCTGTTTTTTTTTCTGTCTTGGCTTCTTGTTTCCAGTGCAAGTAAGTGTTTCAGCTGATACGGAGTACCTTTCTCTCAGCTGCCTCAAAACGTTGGTAAAATACCAACAAGTTCTTCTCTTTTGTTAGCTTTGGTGCTACATAATGTTCAAAGCTAAAAGCATTCAGTTCTGTTTTAAATTACTTACTGGTTGTAGTTTAGAACATTTTAGAGTTATAATACAAAATCCTGACCATTTCATATTAAAATTCTCTTTGTGTCAAATTGGATATATACAGTTTTGCTTGGATAGAATTTTGCTTGGTGTACAACACAATTTTCTTCAAATGAAAATACATGCTTGGTGGAGTGATGTAAGAAACAGGAAAAAATACTTTCTCTTGACTGGGGTGGCCACCGTTCTCATTTAATTTATGCTAAGTGCTCATGGAACAAACTGTCTTTATTTTCCATGAAGAAAGAGATCCTCCAGAAGGCCAACAGAGCTGTGTACTCCTGTGCATAAGAAACTGGCGTGTAAGTTTACTATTTATAGAAAAGATTATTTAAAACAGCAAACTGTTATAGTTTCTTTCTCCATATGCGTCAAGAAAGAAAAAAAAGTTAGGCTCCATAGTGGTACAGCTTAAGTTTGTAAATTCCTTGAAAAAGAGCACACTGAAAAATGGTAGTGAATATACATAATGTTTGTGAAGTTGCTAGGCTTTGAGGATGAAATGGTCACCGTTCTCGGTGTCAAGGCAGGCAGTATTCACTATAAACCAAAGCACAGGCAGCTGTACTTTAAATGTTAACTTCAGGGGAAAGAAATGAGATGTACTACTGTCAGAAAACATCTGAAATTCATAAGTGCTGATAAGGCCATGTCTGGAATCCTGTGTCCAGTTCTGGGCTACCCAGTAAGGGAGAGATTGGAGCTACTGGAGAGAGTCTAGCAAAGGGTCGCAATGATGGTGGAGCTACTGGAGCACCAGGAGGAAAGGCTGAAAGCACTGCGACTGTTTAGCTTACGGGAGAGATGGATCGGGGTGTGTGGTTGAAAAAAGTGGAGCCAGGCTCTTTTCAGTGGTGTCTAGTGAGTGTACAAGAGAGGAAGCACAAAACGAAACACAGGAGCTTCTGTCTGATTGTCAGGGAACATGTTTTTACTGTGAGGGTGGCCAAGGACTGGAACAGGTTGCCCAAAGGGGTGGTGGAGTGTCTGTCCTTGGAGATCTTCAAAAGCTGTCTGGGCATGGTCCTGAGCAGCCTGCTCCAGATGGCCCTGCCTGAGCAGGAGGGGTGGACAAGGTGACCTCCAGAGGTCCCTGCCAGCCTCTACCATTCTTTGAAAAGTGAAAAAAACAAACCAACCTTGTATGACAATTTTTAATTGGTTTTTACATGGTGTAATCTCAAAGAGCTTTTGAAGTCAGTTCATTAGGTGAATATTTGGGAATCTTTACCAACACAGAAGACCTGGTGAACTCTATCTAAGGGTTTCTGGTAAAGTGTAGAGATATATAAAAACCTTTTGTGCCAATATAAGTTTATGGCAAGGTTTGAGGTTCAAAAAAACCAACAGTGCTCGACTGAGACAGTAGACAGTGTTTGCCTGTTTATCTGTGGATACTGGGTAAACACTGTGATGTTTTTACCATTCAACTTATTTATAGAGAACCTTTTAAAAGAGCTTTATAATTGTGCATGTTGTGAGCTGCTTTTTTATCTCTGTATTTGGGAAGCCTAAATTCTTCAAGTTAATTTTTGTGCAAGGTAGAATTTGCTGGTGTCTGCTGCAAGATGCGCTCTTGCTTAAAGACTGTTGTAGTTATTGTCATGGTGCTAGACTATTAAAAACATGTCAGATAAGGTACTTCCCAAAAGGAATAGCCTTTAGATAAAAAGGGCAAGAGGTAATTATACAAGCCAAAGTACAGAATACAGTATTGTATCATCCCAAAAAGGATTCTTTTGCAGCTTGAAGCTAAAAGAAGATTTTACAACTGACTGCTTGATTTCTAGTTTTGGAGATTCCTTTTTCTCTTTTTTTTGTTTAATGTATGTTTTGATGTATAATTTCCAGCTACATGTGAAATGAGCTGCAAAAATATTTTTGTAGTTTTGCTGCTGCTTTTGGTTGCTTTTACTGCTAGAATTTTTGTTGGAGAAATAACATCTGATAGGCAGAAACGAGTTAAGTGCTTTGAAATTTCAAAACGAACAGGAATTATTATAAAACACTTGGTGACTTTTTGCTGAGCCAACATCAGTCTCCATGGAGACTAGCAGGAGCTGCACACTTAATCACAGTTCTAAGAAATATCATAGATTTCAGCTGTAACAGCTGTCTGAGCACTGGAAGTGATGTTTTTGCAGTTAGCTGCAATATGTTTCAGGAGGCTTCAGGATCATAGTCCGGAGCGTTCTTAAAATACATCCCTTATTATCTCTGCTTCCCTGAGCGATATAAATTAGACACTCACACTCTGACCTTCTAGGGATACCTGTGCGCTTGCATCTGCTTGGCTATTCGGTGTATATTAATAATACTGTACTTCTAATATATTCCTTGATCTGTGGGTGTGGGTGACAGGTAGGTGAAGTAAGCTCCAGCCATAGGAGCTTTTTTTGCTCTGCATTGCACAGTCTCTTAGTCAATCACCATGGCAGGCTGATGCTTCTACCGAGTTGGGAATCATTAATGGAATGTAAAATTCTTATACAGGTGTGAAAAACTTTAGAAAGAAGTAGATAAGAGCTTTGCAGGACTTGGGAGACTAAGGACTACTCCAACTAGCCTTTTCCTGTTCTGTTTCTGTGCTGGTTTCTCCCTTTTTTTACTGCTCGGTTCTTCAAAAGTTTTCTGAACAGGAGACTGCTTCTAGGTGCTTGTGTTCCAGTAGCTCCCAGTAGCTGAAACCTTATTGGTAGTGATTACCAGCACTCTTGGTGGTATTATTCCCTGTTTGCTGAGTATCTTGAAATTCTTCTGGAGCTTTTTACAGGTTTCAGATTTCATTATTCTAAATGAATGTGTGCCATCAGCATACTTTGTCATCTTCCTGTATAACCTTCCGAAATCAGGTTCCAGCACCTGGGGAATCTGCTGGTGGTTTCTGTCCCTGTAAAGACTTGATGGTCCCTTTCTTTTCTCTTCTGCAGTTCCTCAATGAAGGAAAATAGATAGTAACTTAGTCCCGGAGTAGCAGAAAATGACTGTGAACAGTAGCTCTAAAAGAGACGAGAGGTTGATGCTGTGGAGTTAATCTCAAAACCGTAGCAGTGATTCTTTTATCAGTTTCCCGGTTGGGATTGAAAAACCCTAGGCAGACATCAAATTAAGTTTTAATATTATCTGAGTGAATATTTTCTGTTTCTATTGCATAATGAGTGAAGCTTTTTCAGGGGGATGTCATGTGAGAAAACAAAATCGATGAGAGTCGAGTAGTTATGTAACCTTGCTTGGGAGTTTTCACCCCACATGCCTTTATATATGCATTTTTCATATATATCTCTACACACACACACACTTAGCTGCAAGAAAAATCACTGCTATGAGGATTAGGAAAGTCTGTTAGAGAGAACTGTTCTGAGTTAGATAAGTTCAATTATGGGATCAAAGCTCTGGGTAGACCTATTTAAACTCCTTGGTAAGGAGCCAGCTCGTGCATTTACGCTATGCTTCTGTCTGTTAGAGGTGCACTCTTAGCATGTAAATAATATCTCTGAACAGCACGTGGTGCAGTTTTCGGATGAAGTCTTGGTCTGCTCTAAGGCCCTGTTCCAGAGCTCAAGAATAGAGGTCAGTGAAATAGCCGGACTGAGGCTCAGTGGTTGGAGAGTAAACGAGAAACTGTTGAAGACTGAAGTACCATTCAGTTTCTAAGGAGACTGACAAACAGTTGATTTCAGAGTTAGTCCTGTTAGAGTACATCTATTAACTATTAGATCACAAACTGATTGTTGAGGAACTATTTTTTCTACGTAAATGCTGCTGTGAGGTTCAGTCCAATAAATACATTTGTGGTGAGGGGAGCTGGGTGGGTGAGTGTCGTAGTAATGCTCATCTGTTAGTTGGGGATTTTTTGGTAGAATTCAAAAAGCTTCTACTTCCCCTACAAAACAAATAACTAAATTTTTTCACTTGATTCAGAGGAAACATGACATAAAGTTGGTTTCTATACTTGAAGTTGGTCAGAGGCCAAAATCTAGTTACTGCTGTTAATACATACCTGTTTGAAATTTAACATGTAGAAACGGAACACTTACGTAAAGGAGTAACAGTAAAAGTTATTTAATTTTCATTTGAGTTGGAAGGTATTGACTGTAGTGTTAATTCTGCATGATGGCAGTAGAGTTGAGTTCTTTTGTAGACAGCTAAGACTTTCGTTCTGCTCAGTATGGAAAGGGCAATGAAAGCGCCTCCCGTGCAGTGTATTGCAGTGCTGGAGTAGCAGTTTGTTTTTTCCTTTTGCATCTAGGCTCAGAAAGGGGTAGAAAAGGTCATCTGGGCATTTTACCAGCCTCTTGATTTCACTTCTGTTCTAATGTTTTGCTTAGTGTGGGTGTTGAAAAAAGTCTGTTAGGAGATGAAGGCAAATGGAAAACAGGATACAGTGTTGTTTAGATCTGTCAGAGATGGATCACATCAGACTAATATGTCTTTTTTATAATATAACTGATTTTCTTAGAAAAAGGAGATACACTGGACCTAATTTGTCTAGATCAAGTGAAGAATTTGACATTTTGCCCTCTTGGAAATTATTACTTGAGGTAGAAGTGACAGGGATTAGCAGAAGACTGGTGGTGTGTGTGAGGGAGGATAAAGGGAGATTGATGATGAATATACGGAAAGTAGAGTGGCTTGGACGCATGGACTTTACTAGCAGAACCTGTCCTGGTTTTCTAGGAATTGTATCTGTGTATGGAATTCATGATGGTCACAAAGTTCAGAGGTGTTGCTCATTCTGAGGAGAGCCAGGTAGTCCTGTAATAAGAATTAAATAGCTTCATCGACAGCAATGAAAGTGAGATGAAATTCGATAGTAGAAAGTACAAATGCTTTGTACTTCAGGATAATAATATTCTCGTGATGTCAACCAGAGGATCATTGATTGGGACGGGAGGAGGCGGAGGAGGAGGAGGAAGCGTTTTGGATATACAGGTCAGCCGTAGGGTATGGTTTGAACCTCTGATATTCCTCATAGCTGTTGAAGGACCAGCTGTTCTAGGATGTATTGTGCAGAGTATTGCAGGCAAATTCTCATTTCCTCATGTGGCGCATATTCCAGCGTGGCATTCCTATAGCTTAGGTCAAACTTTGGGCCAGTCTGAACTCAAAGAAGACAGCAGGCATTTGTTCATTGCGCTTGTCGTCTGCTGGGAGCTGCTCTGGTAAGTGCAGGTACTCTGGAGCTCCCACAAGACATTTCTCAAAAGCTCCTGTTAGCATCAGAAGTGACTCCCGAAGGGTTCTCTGTGCACCTGGAGTATTCTTAGCCCTCAGAAAGCCAACCTCCGGAGTACTTACCTGCGTATTGCCAACTCTGCGTGCATCTGCTTGCCTCAGACCCAGCTACTGACTTCAGTGCAGTTCTGGATCTTACTGTTGCTTTTATTGTAAGTAGTGCTTTGGGGTAAATCTCCATAACGTGCAGATGAGTATAAGCAGTTTGCATCATGTCATGTAGAGCAACACAGAAGTAAGTGATTTTAGGATTCTGCCCCAAATTTCAGAAGAAAACAGCAAGATGAAGTAGGAAGTGTTTAACAGTTTCTCTCCTTTAAACCTGAATAATATTTTGTGGGATCAAGAAAAGGTCCTTTAGGCAGGAGGACTGAATCCTTTTCACTTTTCAAAGATTTGCCACTAAAAAAGGGAACCGTTGAAGTTTGTATGGTCAGAGAAGAGTGAGGAGAAAACTTGACAAAAAGCAAAACATCTTTTATAATAGGAGGTGCAGGGCAACTTAAGTATAGGCATGCTACCGACTCCTCTGTGGTATACTGGCACATGTAGCACACATGGATCAGCCGTGTGTGTGTCTGATGTATGTATTTCTGAATGAGGTCAAAGAGCTGAAGTTAACATTCTGCTCATAATAAATTAACATAAAATGTTTTGACAGACGGGTTCATCTAAATTAACAGTTAACATTTTTGGTATCTGGATTCTGCAGGGATATTAGGACACTTTTATTTCATCTGACTTCTCACTTTCCTGGCTTGACTTGGCGTGCTGATGTAGGATGATACTCTAAATTACACAGAAGCAAGTGTACAGCATAGAGGTTAGGCATTTGGCTCCTAGTTTTATTTGAGTGGTTTGCAGCATAATATTGGGTACTTGCCATGTTTAGATTGTAGGCAGATCAGTGCCTTTAAATGTTAAAATTCTAGATCCGTATGGGGCTGAGAGGCATCTTGGAGACTTCAGAGCACAGCTCACAAAAACGGTTCGTATCTGGGGGGTGCTGGTTTAAAAGAAGAAAAGTACTTAAAGAATAGAACTGTTTTATCTCAAGTATTAAGAGAAAGAAATACAATTTTTCTTAAATATTTAGTGGGGGAGGGAAGCATAACTATGGCCATCTTTTTTAATGTGCATTAAAGATTGGGTATCCGATGCTGCATTTTTTGGCAACAGAAGGAATTTTGGAGTTCCACCCCCTATCCCTCTGCCTCGCAAGCAAGTACCTGAAATTCTCAATGATTTTAGTGGAAGCTAGTGTGGTTTGGCATCTCCCCCCTTTTTTTTTTTAATTGAGATTAGGGAGATTTTCTTACTCATATTGGTAAACCTTGATATCTTATCAGTTCAGGAATTCTGATCTGTGACACAGTTTCCAGGTGCCAGGAGAACAGGAAGAGTGCAATCAGATACTTGTTTTGCGCTAATCCATCAGATGGAAGAACAAGTGGAGAGCTGGCTGAAGTTTAGAAAAATCACTTCTTGTGGACTTGAGACTATTATCTGAAACTGGTTTAATGATTAACACTTAATGCAAGAAATTAGGGAGTATGAATTAGCCTAGGATGTTGACTTAGAATCCTGTCTAAAAGAATTACCGATTTACTCTCCTTCATTACAGAAGCTAAACAGAATGTAGGTGACTTGCATAGAATTTGAGTGTGTGTTGATTTCTCGGTTTGAGTCACAGAAATTCACAAGGGAATTCATTTCAATACAGGTGAAAACGGACCTGAATTCTGAGTTGCTGTATGTTTTGTTGTGCTGGAATGCTACCAGTGTTCCAAGGAAGATGATACCGAAACATCCTTCACGAATGGGCCATATCTGATGGAAAGCTGTTATATTACAGTGATGTATCTCATTTTCAACTGAGCAACATTAGTTCTGTTCACCTGAGTCTTTCAAAACCTGAACATCCAAGTCTCTTAGCTGGATGAGACGCGTGCGCGCGCACACGTACGCTCGCAGTGGCACGCTTCCCTGCTTTTTTACACGTTGTTGTTATATTCCTGTCATCTCTGGTCTCTTAACATTTTCACAAGGACGTTAGTGGTTATATTTGGCAAAGTAAAGCACTCGGGCTTAAACAAAACACTTCACTTAGCTCCCAGATGGAGAATTTGAAGACCTTTTGTTGCCTGAATTTAAACTTTCACCCCTGAGCTGTTGTCTTTTGAAAGTTACCGTCTCTTGCAGCAGTAGATCAAGTTGTTCTCATTCCCATGTGATCTTCTGTGATGCCTCGTTGTTTCTCCAGGCTGATAGCTTTATTTTTAAGTGAAAAATGAGATATCTTTTGACTTCCCTCTTGCGTTGCAGCTGTTCAGCATTTTGTATGAAGGGGAACAAGATCTGACTTTAAAGTGGCCTGTTGTCGGCACAGAAGGTATGAAAGCAAAGAAAAACGTTACACACACCTTTTCATTCTTAGATCACTTTACCTGGGATCCCCACGTAGGCACCTTGAATCCTGAAACAGAAAACCAGATTGATCAAATGTGATAAAACTCCCTTGTAGGTTAGTAGTTCCCAAACTTTTTGTGAATTTGAGGCCTGTTTCTGTTAGTTTTGTGACCCCAAATGTAATGCCAGTGATGAAATTTGTGCATTCTCATATTGGATGAGTGTTTTGTACTGAATTTTCTGGTCAGGTGTCTCAGTTTGTAGAGCTTCACAGCAATTTAGTTTAAAAAAACCCCAAGTTTTAGCCTGTTGCTAACAATGAGGTAAAATTTGGTTAGTTGTTTGAGGGAGAAAGTTTTGTATGGACTTTGTCCTTTTGGTGTGGTGTAACTTTGGTCAGTGCTAACAAGTTGCTTGCTTAGAAGATTTCTGGCTGTAGGACCGTCCCTTCGGTGGTTCCTCTGCCAGGGACCCCAGCCCAGCACGGTGGCTCACCAGGATGACTTGGTAGGGGACATTTTGCACTTTGTCCTAAAGAAAACATTCTGCTTCCCCTCAAGACGCCCAGAATGAGAAGGTTAAAGTGTATTTCAGGGGAAAAAATGGAATTATACTAATTTGAAACAATGAGCTTATGAACTTTCCTAGTGGGCTCTCTTCCTGTGATCCTGGAACTGAGCAGCTGCGGTTTGGCTTTCAGGAGAAACTCCTGCCACTCCTTTGTGCTGTAATCAGGCCTTGTCACTGGTGCTTGAGGTAATTTGTCCAAAACCTATTGCAGAGTTTTTAATGCCATTAGAAGTGTTGGCATATATACAACTGCATTGTTCCCATAAGTACACTGGAGAGAGGACGTTTTCTCAAGAGTCCTTAATCAGGCACTAGACAATTGCGGCTTTTACTCCACCGGTGTTTCTGTTAAACTTTCTGATTCTTTACACCAGCAGCTCATTCTGCTTCCCACAAGTGGTTTGTGGAAGGTGGTCTCTTGTTGGTTTTGATCTTGACATCTGTGCTTCATCGCTCACGTGTAGAGATCGGGAAAGTTGAGAAAATAAGGAATCCTCTCGGCGCAATCTGTGGGGACCCCTTCTGATGGTAGATGGAAGATGTCAGTGCTCAGAGTCCTGTTTATTTAATGTTCTGTTATTTGTTTGGGAGGGGTTGTTTGTGGGGCCTTTTAAAAAATAGGTGGAGAACAGTATTTGATGTTGTGTTTTAAGACCAATACTTCGGATTTTCAGCAATAAATATTCTATAACTCTAATACTGTGCAATTTAATTGTGATTTTTTTTTTTTCTCCTCCCCCTTTTTTTTTTTCCTGGCATGACATACTGTTTTGTTACTGATCTCCACCGCAGCTAAGACTCTTGTCCTGTTTTGTGATATTCTGCTAAGGGAGTTCATTAAGTTTTCCGGGCACAAGGGTGAAAATCCTAGCGTTCTGACATTACACAAGGTGATGCGAGCAGTCCTTATCCTCTTCCAGAAACTGATTGTGGTCCAACTAGACAAAACAAAAGAATGGGGCACATAAGCAAGATGACAGCCAGCAGACATTAGGCAAACTTGTTTAAAGTAGTTGTTTCCTTTATTGCTTCACAGGAGAAGTAACAAACAATTTGACATAATCATTAAAATGTGATTTTGAAATAGGAGGAGGAGAAAAAAAAGAGCATACAGGACTAAAGGAGAAAGGTAGCAGGTAGTGAGATGGGTGGAGGGTGTGAAGGATGGGTGAGATGTGGTTTGAAAGAAACCTTACCAAGCTTCCCACCCCTACTGAGGCCACTGGCCCGCTAGTGGGACAGAGCACAGAGACTTCACCTTTGCCTGATGAGACCCACAGCAGAATTCCTGCTGGGTGGCATGTGGTTTGGCTTATTGGTGACTTTAGAGTCATTCAGTGCTGGTTTTTGCAGTCCATGTAATGTGGTAATAGTTTCTTTTCTTTAAATCAAGTTTCCACCACAGTGAGATTTTTTTAATAATACTATTTATCTGCAAATAAAAGGAATTTGGAAATAAAATAAATGGAGGATGCACTCTTCAGGGAGAACGGTGATGTGTTTCTCAGCTGTCTGTTAGATGCAGATTGTATTTTAGTAGCTGGCTAAGAATTTGTTAGTGCCTGCTCATTTTTTTTTTTTTACTTTCCTTTGATTGTGGCTTTTTTCCATATCTACTGAAAATCAGCAATTTGCTATGATTAGTTTGCACTTCCTTCTTACTCAGTTTATGTTGAAGCAAAATGTCATTTTCCAGTTGATTTATTTCATTTCTTGGCTTTCTTTTGTTTAGGGTTGTGTAAGAAAAATGGTTTTAATATTGGTCAGCATTCATCTGTCTGTTCTAAAAGGGCACGTGAAACACGAAAAATTGAGACGTAACCTGTGGAATAAACTGCTCCGGAAAACCATTCCCCTGGACAAGTATCTTTGAGCTTTCAGTGCTGTCTTCTGTTTGAGCCTTTGTTTGGAGAGGTCCCTTCTAATCATTTTCATGGCTTTGAGTAGAAATTACTGAAGTCTTAGGAAAAAGACAGTTCAAACTTACATCTCAAATCTTACAGTACTAGTTCTCTGTGTATTTTAGTCGCGGTAATTATGGCTTTTAGTTACTAATGTCTTTGGAAGGTATACTGTGAATTACAAACAACTTAAGGTAGCTGGTGCTTTGTCGTGTACAGTT
Organism: Syrrhaptes paradoxus; assembly: GCA_013400615.1. Lineage (NCBI taxonomy): Eukaryota > Metazoa > Chordata > Aves > Pterocliformes > Pteroclidae > Syrrhaptes > Syrrhaptes paradoxus. The sequence goes on along the minus strand of VZTO01003029.1, from coordinate 3,522 downwards.
TTGTTGCTGTGCCAGAAGCAATTTCATAACTGATACTGTAACTGGAAAAACTTCCTGTGTTTTCTCTCTTTTTTCCCTCCAGCTTCTAAGGTACAGAAGGTTTTGTGGACTACTGAGAAGGAGTGCCTGACTTGGAAGCCTGCTTTAAGATGTCTTCTAGTTTATGAACTCACGTCTTTTTTTCTTCCTCCCCGACTCCCTTTTTGTTTTGCAGCCATAGACCTTTTGTATGGGGGTATATACTGCTTTATGTGTCAAGATTACATATACGACAAAGACATGGAACAAATTGCCAAAGAAGAACAACGAAAAGCTTGGAAATTACAAGGTTTGGTTTTCCTGCCTGATTTTTTTTTTTGTTTCTGTTTTTAATCATACCTGTCCCTCCCATTTGTCAATGGCAAAAAAAACAGTAAGGGGAAGATAAAGCTCTTTAGAGATAGCAGTGCAGGCCTTGGGAGAGAGAGATGTCTGGCTGTTAGTTTCCAGGACTTAGACTGTTAAGTTTAACGTGTGCGCTGCACCTAATTGTAGCAAAAATATTTGATTTTTAAATGCAAAAAATATAAAAATATCTAACATTATTCCTGCAAAACTTATATAAATATCAGAGTCAGATCTGTATTAGGTAGAAAATGTAACAGTCTGCTCCTTTAGGCTAATTTAAATGATAGAGGCAATAAATCTGTTCCCCTCACATGAAATGCCACCTTTGTGTGATATTTTTTTTTTTCTTAATAGATCGTGCCAGCTTACTTACACACCTGTGCTTTCACGGTACACGCACAGGATCTATGTAGAAATATTTACACACAAATATATGTACACACATTTGTTTTATTCAGTTTGCTTTCCCTAATTTTTTCTTTTTTAGCCTTCACCCCAACAGTGGTTTCTCACTACCAGTGTACAATGACAGGTAAGAGGCGTGGGCTGGCGACGCACTTCACTAACAAGCGTCCCTTTGCTGATTATCCTGCCATTTTAGACATGAATCACAGTAAAGAATGCCAGTTTTATCGTGCAAATTGTTTTCCTCTTGTTTGGATATGTTCCAGTGATTCAATAATTACAGCAGACTTGATTTCATATGCCCTTTCCTTGGTAGAACTATTCCAAAACAAACCTTTTCTCTTTTTTTTTTTGGAAAGGCAAGGAAGTAGTATTTACCTTTAACTGAGTGGTTTTTTAAGCATCAGTTATAAAAGCTTGTCATCTTCCATTTCCAGTGGCCTCTAGGGGGTATGTTTTCTTAAAGTGGGAAAGTCTGTATTTGAAGACAGATGACTTCTGTCTAGTAATGTCTCTTACTGAATCCATGGCATCCTGTTTCAATGTGACAGCCTTAGTCAGGGCTGATATGACTTCAAACCATTCTTAACCTAATTTCCAATTTTAAAAATAGCAGCTAACATCGTATTAACTAGAGCTTTTCTGATGGCTTATCAAAAGTATAGCTGCTTTTACTTAGTTCCTACTACAGATCCCATTCCACTTTCTGTTTATTTCCCGTTTTGAGGGAGTAGAGTCAGAGGAAAGGAGGAAAGTGAGATTGCCAGTGAGTCCTAGAACAAGAAAACACAGCTTAAAATGCTTGAGCACACAACGCTGGCTTTCAAAGCAAGACAAAATCTAGACATGCTTCTAAACCTTTCATTTAGGCTATGCATCTCTGAAAACTCCTTCAAACCCTTCTGAAGTGTGCTGGTTTGGGCACCAAAGTAATCACCTGCAACATAACACTTCTCAATGATGCTATAGCCCCACAGTTCCTTGCTTTTCAATATGTAAATTCAAAAAGCAATTTCTTAATTATATTGTCCTCAGCCAATGATGTATTTGTGCCTTCTGGACACAGATGCAGGCAGTTTGTCCTCCAGTGGACATCAGGCTGCTGTAGCTTACATTCTAGGGGAATTACTGCTACAAGATCGTTCGTCTTGTCATCTTGGACCACAGAGTTGTGCAGCGAAGGGAAGAATCACTGAGAGGAACTGCCAGGCAGAAAACCTTCACTTTGGTTAACTGACTAATGAATGGCATATTAAATATATATATATTTATTTATATTTATATATTTATAATGAATACAGACATTGAATCTTCTGTCCCTGGAGAACAACTCTGTAATGACCGATGGAGATATAAAATGAAGGTGTAAACAACAACCATACACTTTAAATTACTGGAGTACACAGTATAGACATTTTTTCTTTAAAGTCATGGCATAGGATCTTTTGGTTTTATAGATTTTCATCATGAAACCATGTGTGTTTCCCTACAAATTTATCTAAGGAATGAGAAAGGGAGATA
>VZTO01003027.1:0-18960 GCA_013400615.1 Syrrhaptes paradoxus | reverse complement strand
CCCTTGAGGTTCACACCTGATAAATGATGGAGAGTTGTAAAACATTACAAATAGGTGCTCTGCAAGATGTCCCTGCAGGCACAGTATTCTAATAACAGTATTTACAGGATGCTAAGAATCAGACTTTTTCTAACTTTTAAATAATATACCTGGTGATGGAACAGATTGTATCTGAAATAATTAATTAATTCCTTATAGGGATGTTTGCTGGCACTGAAGCTAGCTGGCACAGAACAGCCTGCATGCAATCTATTAAGTTTTCCTACACTTAAAACAGGTGGTATGCACACAAGTATGCACTGAGAATGGTCCACGCGCATGCTGAGCCTGAACCATGCCCAAGAATTATTTGCAAAAATACATTTTTTTTCTTTTGCTCCCTAACTCTCAGTATAGAAGATGTCATTCCAAAAGTCTGGAAATGTGCTTTGACACTGTGTTTTACTTACCATTGGAGAAAACATTACAGATTCCCTTCTATTTCTAAACATGTTGCTTTACTAGCACTTGTTGAAAGGAGTTCTCACAGAGAAGTAAATAAAACTTTTCCTAGTTCATTTTATATTTTAAGCTTGAAGGCTTGTACAACTTGTCACTGTACTTTTCCAAGCTCTGGACATTGTTTTTGCTTTATAAAATGTAGGCACACTGAACCAAGGACATATTTGTGTTGACAGATACTGAATGGGCTGTTTGAAAGATTCTGACACTTCTGTTATAGATTTTGACATCGTCTGAAAGTTAAAAAAAAGTGAGAGCACTCATCTAGAGTCATATGCACTATTCTGGCTCTCCAGGTTGAAGACGAATTATTTAAGCCTGAACTGATTCAGAAAAAAAATTATGTATGCCACTGATTACCGTAATATCTAATTACTGTAGTGCAGAGACTTAAACAATGTGCATCTTTAGCATAGGAAATTCAATGCTGAAGCAACATAGAACTGCAGCCACTAAAGGATGAAGAGGAGGTAAACATGCACAGGTGAAACTGTACAAATTAAATGACAGTGTTGGCTTAAGTATAAGCTTACCATTAATACATTTAAACTGGAGGTTTGAATAAACTGTTGTAGTTAGAGCAATGAGATTTTGGAAGAGCCTTTCCAAATACAAATACAGGGATAAAGGTCTCACGAATTTTTAGATGGAATTTTGATCAGGTTATGAAAGTGATTGCGCAGTGCCCTGGCTTACATTACAAAGGGATAACATCCAGCCAGGTTTCCTGGCATTTATGTTTTGCATTGTAGTGCTAATTACAAGAAATCTTTACCAGCCTCAGATTTTCTGGAAGGGGGAGCATTCCATTGCTCTAGTCTTGTCTCACCAGTATTCATTTTTTTACCAATTTTGTAGTCTTCTCTTTTTTTTTGATGCCCTCCTCCTAGTTTTTTGAGTTACTCTTTCCCGTACCTAAAATTTATCAAGCTCTGAAAAAGTTAATTCAGTTGTGTATGTTTTGGTAATTTACAAATTTTTGTCACCTTTTTCTTTAATAAACTGAGTTGCAAGAAATCATGCCGTTTATGAGGAGAGGAGACATAAGATTTGCTGTGTTATTTTGAAATATCTAATCCCTTAATTGGAAATGGCTTCTCTGTTAGCATTTAACCCTTCTGCCATACTGCTTAGCAAATGTTTCATGCAGCTCTAAACACATGCTAATAGAAAACAAAGTATAAACAGAGTACGTCTGAACATTTTGACATAAAATCACTTTTTTTTTTCATTTTAGTAACTTTAAGACAAGTTGTTCAACTCAGCTGCAGGAACATTCCCCCTGCTAGTGGAATGCAGCAATTAAAAATGCACAGTAATACAGGGCTGAAAATGAGCAAAAATGTGCATCTGTCTTGGTGCATTGTAATATGTGGATTATGTGTCCTTCCTGCCATAAAACATACCTAGTGCACCGGTGGCAGGTTGTTGTCACCTGAGTGATTTTTAAATCCTTTTAGTTTTTGAAGCAGATTTTCTAGGAAAAATTTTGTAAAGTAGTGAAATATTTGTGTATTTGTTCAATGTAGAGAATGTAGGGTGAATGGAAATCACATTTGCTGTAGGATAGCTTTCAGCTATGCCTTGATAAAGTCCATTCAAGCTGTTTCAAGAGACAGAAAAGTCTCTGGCATTTAAACTATTTTTTTCATATTTTCTGCTTTTATACGTACTACAAAAATAATAGTTAAAATATATCTGTTCCTTGTGCATATTGGTACCTAGCAGTTGAGGGTGGAGGAAACACCAAAAAAAAAAAAAAAAAGGTTTAAAAGCTTTGCTTTACCTGCCTAGAAAAATCCCTTTAAACAGTTGACTGCAGAAGCTGACTCATTCCTGTCCACCTAAAACATTGTTGTTCAGTGTCTTTCAGGTTTTATTGTCTGGAACCAGTAGCAGTGACCATATTAGTTTTCAGATCCTCTTGTCAGAGATCTCACAGGGAAACGTGAATGCAATGAGAAACCATTGCTGGTTTTGTGTATGTGCCATTTTGATTTTCGTCTTGATAGGATCCAGAGTGCTTGTATAGCACTTCCTCGGAAAGATTGGGAAATTCTAGTTAGGAACAGCAGATTTTTGTACATGTGAGTTTTTAAACACACATACCCTGTTTTCTATATGTGGAAGTGGGAGACCTGGTTACCCAGGATATGGAGAAGGCTGAGGTACTCAATGACTTTTTCCTTCAGTCTTCACTGGCAAATGCTCAAGCCACACTGCCCAAGTTGCAGAAGTCAAAGGAAGTGACTAGGAGAAGAAAGAACTGCCAGCTGTAGGAGAAGATCACATGTGAGACCATCTAAGGAACCTGAAGGTGCACAAGTCCATGGGACCTGATGAGATGCATCCACAGTTCCTGAGGGAACTGGCGGGTGAAGTTGCTGTGCCAGTGTCCATCATTTTTGAGAAGTCGTGGCAGTCTGGTGGAGTTCCCACAGACTGTGAAAGAGGAAACATGGCCTCCATTTTTAAAAGGGAAATAAGGAATACCTGGGGGAACTATAGGCTGGTCAGTCTCACCTCTGTGCCTGGCAAGATCATGGAGCAAATCGTCCTGGAAACTATACTGAGGAACATGGAAAATAAGGAAGTTATTAGTGACGGCCATCATGGCTTCACTAAGGGCAAATGATGCCTGAAAAGTTTGGTGGCCTTCTGCAACAGGGTTACAGCTTTGATGGACTGACGTTGTCTATGTATACTTGTGCAAAGCCTTTGACACTGTCCCACATGACATTCTTGTCTCTAAATTGGAGAGACATAGATTTGACAGAAGGACCACTCGCTGGATAAGGAATTGGCTAGATGGCCTCACTCAAAGAGTTGTGGTCAGAGCCTTGATCTCCAGGTGGAGACCGGTGACAAGTGGTGTTCACTTGTCAGCGAAGCAGGGGTCAGTACTGGGACCAGTGTTGTTTAACATCTTTGTCAGAGACGTGGACAGTGGGGTCAAGTGCACCCTCAGCAGATTTGCTGATGACACCAAGCTGTGTGGTGTGGTGGACAGACTGGAGGGAAGAGATGCCATCCAAAGGGACCTTGACAGGCTTGAGGCGTCGGCCTGTGCAACTTTCATGAAGTTCAACAAGGTCCTGCATGTGGGTCGAGGCAATCCCAAGCACAAATACAGGCTGGGTGGAGAATGGCTTGAGAGCAGCTCTGAGGAGAAGGACTTGGAGGTGTTGGTTGATGGGTCTCAGCGTGACCCATCAATGCACACTTGCAGACCAGAAAGCCAACTGTATCCTGGGCTGCATCAAAAGAAGTGTGTCCAGTAGGTTGAAGGAGGTGATTCTCCTCCTCTACTCCACTCTCGTGATGCCCCAACTGAAGTACTGTGTTCAGCTGTGGAGCCCTCAGCACGAGAAAGGCATGGGCCTGTTGGAGCAAGTCCAGAGGAGGTCCATGAAGATGGTCAGATGACTGGAGCACCTCCCTTATGAGGACAGGCTGAGAGTTGGGGTTGTTCAGCCTGGAGAAGAGAAGGCTCCGAGGAGACCTTTTATAGCAGCCTTCCTGTACTTCAAGGAGGCCTCCAGGAAAGATGGAGAGACACCCTTTATCATGGAGTGCAGTGATAGGATGAGGGTAATGGTTTTAAGCTGAAAGAAGGTAGACTTAGGTGTGATATTAGGAATAAATTTTTTACTATGGGGGTGGTGAGACACTGGAACAGGTTGCCCAGGGAAGCTGTGGATGCCCCATCCCTGGAGGTGTTCAAGGCCAGGCTGGATGAGGCTTTGAGCAACCTGGTCTAGTGGAGGGTGTCCCTGCCCATGGCATGGGGGTTGAAACTAGGTGATCTTTAAGGTCCTTTCCAACCCAAACTATTCTGTGATTCTATGAAATGCATTTTTAAGCCAGAAATTTAGCTAAAATACAGAGGATAACTGAGACTGTTACATGGGTATAGGTGACACAGAACATGCATTCAGGCTTCTTTAGATTCGCTGTTCTCAGAAGAAAATGACTTGCTAACAGATTGCCTGACTTTCATCAAAGTCCCTCATATCTGTCCTGTGTATTTAAAAGTGCTTTAAAATATTTTTAATGATCATGTATGTTTAAACTATTCTTACTTTAATTCTTAGCTGCATGTTGATGTCTCATTTTGAAGAGCCCAAAGTTACAGAAGATGAAGAACCTCCCACAGAACAAGACAAAAGGAAAAAAATTGTAAGTTTTAGATTTGCTATTCAGTTACAGAACTGATTATGTGGTTCACTTGTGTCAAACTAATTTCTTTGCCTTTGAATTTGGTTCATGTGTTGTTCTTGGAAAAAATTGTAAAACATGGAATTGGGTGATTGCATTTGCTTTAACTGACCTACATGTATCCAAAAGAATACTTGTGGACAGTCCTTTAGTACTTTATTTTTTCTTGTAGGATTGGAAAAGTGTTAGGGTGGTTTTTGATAGTTTGTTTTAGTTTGGGAGTTTTTTTAAGCCACTGGATGCTTTGGGTTTGTTAGTAGATTTTTCTTTTAAATACTAATTAATAAATGGTTCCTTTTTTAAAGGAAATTACGCAAAAACGCTTGTGTATTCTTCTGCTGTTAGTAATGTCTTTACAGAGATTTCCTAGTGTCTTGCAATCTCAGATTTAAGCAAAACATGGGAATATTATTTTCTGTGGTCCTTAAAAAAAGTATTAGGTGGTTCTAGAATTCAGTTACTCATAAAAGCTTGCCTAGACTGTTAAATATGGTTACGTTTTCTTCTGGTTTACAGACTTAAATTAAATTCTAGGTGTTTGTTGCAGAATAATATTTTTTCTTAGTGGTTTTGAATAGTCTCTTGACATAAATATATTTTCAAAATTATCCATGCTGGTACATGTTTTAGATGATCCTTGTATGTAAATATAGAAGGTTTGGGAGTTTTTCTATTTTACCCTAGCATGAGAAGAAACTAGATGAATCATGATTTTATATCGAGGAAAATAAATGAGTAAATAAGCCAAATGATCAAGTTTTATGTGATAATGTGGTTTACTAAAAGTAATACTTTTACTTCATTACTTGGGGTATAATTTCTCCTTATAATTTAGTCTACCAATTAACCACAGATCCAATGTGAGCCCCACTGAAATCTGTTTAAAAGCTTTGATATTAGGAACCTTTCATATCACCTGCCTTCATTTTCTAATCACTGTTAAACTAAAGGATACATTTCCTCCTTCAATTATTGTACCAGTCTTTCCCAGAGCATCATGGTCATGAGATACTAACCATTATGCTAAATATGTGTAATTTTATGTCCAGTATTCTTTCTCCCTCTGTAGTATCGAAGTATCCATACTTAAACTGATGAGAATCTCTTAAGTTCTGGATATCTTTTCACCAATTTAATTCAGATATCACCAACACAATTTTTTGAGTTTTATTAGACTTCTATTACCTGTTCTGGCATTCTAATGCCATTGCGTTGGCTTGTGTTATTGCTTGTATTAATTAGATCCCTGGTTTTAGTACAGAATACAGTATCTAATTGTTTATTGAAAACAGTGTGGGTTTTGACTGTAATGTCATCTAATGATGCTGAGGAAGGAGATCCACGTAACACATACTGGTTCAAACAACTGATAATTCTTCAGAATGCTGTTGATACTGGCAAGTGGAGTTTGGAGGGGTGGGAAACGATTGTTCTGTAAAACCTATGCTCTGCTTTTCTGGTTCAAACTGCTGTTTACAATCAGTGAGGTGGAAGATTATTTTTTTCTGTGCAACCCCAAGATTGGCACCCATGTCCAGTTTCAAGATCAATTTTGTAAAGTAGCTAGATTCAAAAGCTAGTCAAATCAGGTTTTCACTGAGCTGCATGAAGCACGTTTCAGTAATGTGTGTTTCCTTGCCAAACTTCAGTTTTCTGTCTGTAGTTGTGTTGACTAAGAAGCTGTGAGGTTTGTTTTTTTCTTTTTTGCTGAAAAGTAGGTCTGTTTTGCTCTTTTCAGAATCAGGAGCTTGTATTAGAAAATCTTCGTCTGCACACCTAGGAACTCGGCATACATACTTACATTCAAAAATATGGACCCAGTGTTTACAGACCAAGTAGCCAGTGTTAATATTGATACGATTGTGTTCCATGACAGACTGATGTTGGATGTTCAGTGCTTAGCAAGCTGGAGACTTGGTTTTCAAGAGGATAATTTTTCCTCCAGAAAGCAAATAGAATAATGGGAAAACATCTTATGGGTCTTCTGTTAAACCACGTACTGTTTTAGTTTTGTCATAACAGAAATAGAGTGAATAAATAACAGCGCTTACTGTCTTCCAGACTTACAATTTTGCTTGCTTATTCAGCTAAGACTGCAGCTGATTGTCTAATATTGTCTACAAACTAGTTATACCAAGCTATTTTGTTTGTTAGTTCTGAATACAAGTTCAAAAAATGTAAAGGAAAACAAAGTTATTATTGTTGCAGGAAACTCTTTAATTTACTTGAAATATTTTTGACATGACTTTCTGAATGAAGTCAAATTAGTGCATTAAGTCCTTAATTAAGTCTGAAGACTCTGAAGTCACATTTGACTTAGAGATACTAGATGCTTCTTCTAGTAGCAAGCATTACTCACACTAGAAAAATCCCTGCTGGCTTACAGTGCTGCTGCGCTGAACTGTGAGGGATGGGGTTATGTTTGTTGCAATAAACCAGGCAGTGTTTTGTACAATTTCTCACTTGTCCTGAGAGAACATATGTTGGTAAACAGGCAGCAGAAATGTTTCAGTTACTTTCCTGTCTAGTGGAAAGACCTCATATTAAGTTGACAGGCTTCACTAGGTTTTATGAAAAAGAAAATTTGGAATTATAATACTTCTAAAATCAATGTAGTTATGAACCAAAGTTGCAGCATATACAGCAGCCTATTCCTGTAACTCTCAGCATTGTGCAAATCTGGCACCTCCATTGGGAATAAAAAATATTAACTTTGAATTCTGTAATATATTCAGTTTTGTAATTTTCTTCACCTTTGTTGTATTTTTTAAGATACATACTTTTCAGTAGTATTGCAGAGATGATTCAGAGGATTATTTGGAAATCTGTCATTACTTGCATGAGGCAGGTGCTAGAGGATCAGCACCTCTAAGAGATGCTAGAGAGCATCTCTATAATTACTGTTATAAGAGATACTAGAGATAGCTCAGACTTCAAGATCCAGTAAGCTTTGCAAATAAACAGGGATTTAAACCCTTTATTTTCAAAACAACATATCAGTTTTGTTCCGAGTTTGAAAACCACCATTAGAGTGCTAGAAAAGCATTATACATCTACTTGTATTCTGGTAGCTTGTTAAAATTGGGAAAAAATCTGTCCTTAAGTTGAGACTTGCTAGTGAACATTGACATGTGAGAAATGAGGTTTATTTACCATTGACTTAAGTCTGGTTTTCTTTTTTTNTTTTTTTTTTTTTTTAAGGTATGAATAAACTTCATAATGTGAAATTGCTGATTAGATTAATTTGTCTTGATGAGCAGAAGTACTTTTAACTTAAAGAAGGGTTTTTGGTAGGGTCACATAAGTCGTACAGTTAACTAGATATGTGGATTAGTAGGTTTTTGGGTTAAAAGTTTGTCCGAGTGGCTTTTTTTGGTAGTGCTTCCAAAGGTGACTTTGTAGTGCATGCCATTCACCTAAGCTGCTGCTGTGTCAGGGTCACAAGGTTGAGAACACTTGTCAATGTCAATTTTAATACCTGTTTTGCTGTGCAGAATTCCCTCAGGAATTTTACACATGACTGTTTAGAGCTATGAACTTACTGAAGCTAACTAATTAGAATTGTGTTGTATACCAAATTACAATTGTTGGTTAACAAATGTGAATTGTTCAGAAACTGGTAGAACCTTTGCTTGACAAGAGAGTCTTTTTTTACCCTGTAGACTGTGCTTAATGCTGTTACAAAAGGATATCACTAACCTTGGCAAATCATTATTATAGTGGCTGTGATTTAGAAATGTAAAATTTTAATTTGAAAAGTTTGTTTATATTCTAGAGACCAGATTACATTCTCTGAGAATTATTGCAGAATACTAAACTATTATTGCAATTACTCCCCTTTTCAAAAGATTGTGATGTTAGGAATAAGTAATAAAATGATCTTGTCTTACCTTTGGCATGTAAAATAGATGGATAGCAGAAAATGGTGAAGGATTGAGAGGAATACTGGGAATGATTAAGAGATGTACAATGAAAAAGGCGAGGTGTCCGCAATAAAGAAGAACTCGCAAGTACTAATGGAGTAGGCTAAAAAGCAACCTGCTTTTTCACTGGATTTGTTCATAAGAAACAAAACAAACATCTTTTTATGTGGTAGCTGCAACGGTTTTTGGATGTTTGTCTTATATTTATGTGGCTGTTTCGATCAGTATGTCCCCCTCTTTTGGATGTAATATTGTTTAATAAATGAATAAATAATCTTAAGGTTTAATGTGTTCCACTCCTTATTAAAATTTGCTTGTGTGTGTGTGTGTGTGTGTGTCATGCCAAAAGAGCAGTTGTGCAAGTTTAGTATGCCTCATCTCTTTGGCAGTAGCAGTGTTGCAGGGAATTATGAGCTCAGAAGTCTCCTATTTCAGTGGGCTTTGAGGTCTAGCATTATATTTTGTTTCCTGACCTTCCAGCATAAATAGTAATGTTGTTTGGGTTTGATACTAAGATTAACAGATCCCAGGTCTGCAGTAATTTGCTGTTTATTTCAATGTGCTACTTCCTTATGATGCTGCAACCTCCAGGTGTCCCCACTTCCCTCTGAAGTGGGACACTTACATCCAGCCTGGTGAACTGAGGGACAAATGCTGCATAACTGTGTCCTTAGCCTGCCCACATCTGTCTTCTGATATTGAAATTAAGAATAGGTCCTCTGTCAATGTAGTCACTTCATTTACCTCTTTTTGCTTTCATTAAGAAGTAGTTAGCATGTAGAAAATAGTGACAAATACTCTGTCCCTCCCTGCCCATGAGAAAATTGCATAATCCAGGTGGGCTGATGAGGTTGTATCGGTGCTACTGCTGAAGAAGTGGGTTTATTCTTTATGCATATGGACAGTTTATTAGCTGCTGTTTGTTATATAAACTAGTTCAACTTTTTCAGTATTTTATTTCTTTACTAACAAAATATAACGGACCATAGTTTGTGTCATCTATAAAGTGCTTATCATGGTAACATCTGATGTGTGTTTTAGGAGTTATGGGAAACTCAATTCAGCAGTAATTAACAAAGCAGCTTTGAAATTGTTTTATCTTACAGAAGCGTGAAATCTTATAGCAGGCTGGGTCCATGATTTGAGACTGTTTCAAATAGTTTTAAACTGATATTTGGGTTTGATAATAACTTGATCTTTGCTTTACAGGAGTTTTTCCTTTTGTTTCTCAATTATAAGTACAAAGAAAAGCTGTTTTCTTTCTTGGGCTGAGGTTATAAAAAATACAAGTAAGTCACAGAGTATATTTTAGTCCATTATTACACTTTTCTCTCTTACATGTTTTCCACAGCTGGCACTGAAGGACCCTGTACACACTGTGTCATTGCAGCAGTTCATCTATGAGAAGCTAAAGGCACAGCAGGAATTACTGGGAGAACAAGGTTTTCAGGCACTTATGGAAACCGTCGATACAGAAATAGTTGCACAGCTACAAGAATTTCTACAAGGTTTCTGAATAAGCAGAAATGAGATTTTTTTTTCTGTCCAATTTCCCTTTCAAAAATAGAACTGTAGCCTTCTATCTTGTATGGAAGAGCTTGCAGAAAACTGAAAATAACTTGTGTTAAAAAATAAAAAATAAGTTTCTGTTGTTGCTATTAAACTAACTTTGTCAACGCTTTGTTATTTTTTAATAATGTACTTGGGGTTTTATCATCAAAGTAACACTTCCATGATTCCTGACATGGTATATCCTGTCCTAGATAGTACCTTTTTTTTGTACCATTGCTGGCTTTTTGCTTCACAAAGCTATGTTGGAAACTGAGAGGTCGGAAGGAACTTAGTAATGTGTATTTAATGAGAAATGTCTGTTAATCCAGCAGTATAATTGAATATCAGGAGCTTCTTCTCTTGATGTTGTATACCTATAAGTTTCTCCCCTTACTATTACCATTTCTTGACCGTACATTCAACCATACAAGCAGAAAGCATTAGGAAGGCAGTAAGATTGTGAGCAGAAGTATTCCTTCATGAGAAAAAGACAATTCCTGTTTGAATTGTCTTGGAGAAAAAGATACTTAGATTGTAATGCTTAAATTGTATTTGGAGAGGTGTTAGAGAATATATCTGAAGATGTGGGTTTTCATTTTTATCACCAATTTCTTTGTTTCTATTATGAAAAGGTTTCTTGCTTTCTTGAGTTCTTTCTATCTCACTTTTAGCTGTCGTAATGCAGAGAAGCCAGAGGTAGATGAGCAATTCTTATTAATTCTTGGCTGTATCTACACTGCTTAAAATTGCTGTTTCAGTACCTCAATCCTTTGCTTTTTTTCATCAAATGTATATCATCAGGATACTTCATAATTGTTACTGGAAACTTTGAGCTCAGATGGTCACAGTTCAGTTTGTGCAAATGTGAGGCTTACTTTGTTTTAATTATTTATCAGTTACCTGGACAGCTGCAGGAATGATAGGGTAAACTGCTCCTTTCTATGTGCCTTTGTCTTTTGTACCTTGCAGATGGGAGAGGGGAGAGAAGGCTCTTTCATTTTGAGATTTTCCTTTTAAGTTCTGATCTTCCACCCTCACATTTGAACTGAACTTTCTTTGCTGCACTAAGGGACGATTAAGCTGTTCAGACAGATTTTTTTTTCCCCCCAGAGAGAGTTAGCAGTGTAAAGACACCTACATGCTTTTGATAATCTTACCAGATAACTACATGCTTTTAAAAATCTGAGCCTTTTTCATTGCTGACCCATGTGGGGTGTAATTGTTTTTGAAACCTTCTGTTTGCAGAGGAAGCCCAGCTGCTCCCTCCTTCTCCTTTCGCCTCAGTGGCAGAAGCTGCTGGGACTTTTGCACCTCTGAATGCAAAACCTGCCCTGTAGCCAGCTGCCAGCATCTGTCTGCAGGACTTGTTCGATAATTCATTGTTTCCTATATTTTACCTTAGCCTAGGGAGGTTAGAATTGTTACAATTTATCTGTATGTTACCTGCATGTCATTTCCAGCAATCATCCACCAACATCCATTCTCACAATTAAAGAGTTGCGGCTACTTACATTTGGCACTTGCAAGGGAAGGGACTCGGTGCTAATGGTCCCTTTCATCTGTCAACTGCAGTTACGAGCACGTGGCGGCATTTGACTGAAATTGCATTTGTTGCGCAGTTAAGACCCTCAGATCTTGCTTAGTGTAAAACTGGCTGGCTTTGACCCTGCACGGCATGACTGCACGGTGTACAGAAAAACCTTGGGTCAGGAAGCAATACTTTTCTATCACCAATTGGTAAAATCACTTGTGCAGCAGTGCATGGTGCTCCCTAACATTTCACAGGGAGGGAGGGAGGTCCTACCTACTGGCCAAAACGCTGCTCTCTATATTTCTGCTGCATGGCCAAGCCCCCAAGCTCTCTGTGCAGGATCTTGAAGTCAGGTCAAACTTGTCGGCACGGCTACATGCAGCTGAGCCAGACTTGCCTGCATGCATAATTTTCCAAGATGTTCAAGCCCCTATTACCTCATGTGGTGGAGTGTTAACTGCAAGTTATTTTAGTGCATGGTAACTGATGTTGGCACAGACTCTGTCAGGAATGATGGACATACATTTGGCTAATAAATGGGATAGTAACATTGTGATTAACTTTCTGGGTAATGTCTCTGAATAGATGTATGTATTTATTTTCATATGCGTTAGGGAACAAGTTAAATTTGTCACTAGGTGTTTAGCTCTTCATCTTGGAAGATTTTACTCCAAGGCTTGGACTATAAATGAAAACAATTACCATCACCATAATTACTTATATGACAGCCACTGTCAGTTAGCACACAGCAAAACAAGTGTCCATCTGCGCTCAGCAGCAGTCTGGTACTGACTAAGTAGAGAAATTTCAGCTTAAAAGAGCAGAAAAATTTATATGTGATGTCCTTATATATTAAATCCTTATATATATGATTAAATTTTCACTGGGAAGTACTGGATTAGGACTGCAGCAAGCTTTAGCCCTTTCTGTTGTTGAAATTTCTGACTTTATCCTCTTGGGGAAGAAGGGAAACTGAATACTACAAATTGCCTGACACTGAAGCAGTAAAACAGTTTCTGAAATTCTCTTGAGGGAGGATCTTTGATCCTGTTGCCCTTTAATCTTTGTTTTTCAAGGCAAAAAATAATTTAAATCAGGATTTTGTTTTCTACAACACAGTTAAATTCCTGAGGCTTACAAATTTTATCAGTTTACCTTTCAAAAGAGGCAGTGACTGTGAGTTGAAGATAAATGTTTTTGTGTCTCTAATAAGAGTTAAATGTCTTTGAAGGTATGTGCTGAATGAAACAGTGGACTAATCCTGCTGCTTCCATCTTCAAAAAATTAACTTTGGTGTTTCTATTAAATGACTATTTTTAAGCCTGTGGCCTAACTGAAGCGTTAATAGCCCATCTAATCTCGTTGCATGTTGTTGAAGTTTTTTTAAGCTTCTAAAGGTAATTTTATCCACACTATAATTTAATCCTATTGGATAGTCCAGGTGCTTCTCTCATACAAATCATTACTGGAATAATTTTACTTCTACAAAGGCTTTCAGGTTAGATAACCTGAAGTATGATAGATAACCTTAAGTATGTTAAAGCTCTATATTTACAAAGTAAAGAAAATTGATTCTATATAGGTATGTGCATAAAATGTGCTTGTAGATCCATGTATATGGTGTATACATGGGTCTGGGAGTTAACAGGGCGCTCCTTCAGGACTCCCTCCTCATGGCAGGTCCCCCACTGCTGTGGGTCGGACTGACAGTCCCACCATGTATGCAGTGGGCAAGGGAAGTGCCCTTGGGCTGTTGCAGTGTTCCCTGCCTCGCCGGGGAGGGAGGTTGTGGCCTTTTGCCTTTGCTGTAGGGAAGTGATAGAGGTTGCAGATGAGTCCAGGGGGCAGGCCCTTTCCCAATGACCTCCGCTGCTGTGGTGGTCCCAGAGGGTGGAGGGGAAGTGCACGGCGCAGTGGGTGGCTTGTAGGTGCTGCAATGCTGCATGCTGTCCCTGGACCCCTTTTGGGCAAAGCGGTTGCAGAAAACTCCGCTTCTTGTCAGTGATGATGGATGGCAGGAGGCAATCTTCCTGCCATGCCTTGGTTGGGAAGGGTTTTGGTGGCTCCAGGGAAGTGTGAGAGGATTTGCAGGTGGGAAACCTGGTTGCTGCAGTGCTCTAGCATCTTGCTGAGGAAGAGCTGTTCCAGTTGCTCAGCAAGTTGCATTATTTAAGCAAATAGTGCCCTGAATAAAAGGACATCAGAGCAGGAAGATTTCATCCTTCCTCCTATGAAGCTGTTTTCCAAGATTTGATCAATAATTTTTTTTTGAGAAGGGACTACCATATAGTGTGTACTCCTTAGCAAATCTGTTCATAAGATCCTCTTTGTATTCTTGTTGGTCCCAAGGCGTGTTCAGACATCTTCTCCCAGCGTACCAGGACTGATGGCTGAAGTCCTAAGCAGAATCACAGCTTTTAACTGCGAATTGTAACAGATGGTCTCGTTTCTCTGATGGTTCAGCAGTGAAAATCACTTCTATAGATCGTATTAGCACAGAAATGCTATCAGATTTACAGTTAATAATGATTCAATAATGTTTCGTATTCTTGACTTTTTTAAATGTATTTTTATTTAGTTCCAAACTCGTGATGCACCTGAACGGAAGTTCATGGTGTTCGCTGAACTGCTGAGTGTACCACATCTTCACTTGGCAAAAACAGCACCTTTGTAATTAAGGAGCACATTTTGAAGGCTTTCCAAACTCATTTACTTGTCTTGCTTCAATGCTGCTCTGCTCCTTGAAAAAATAAATTATTAATTACTAATTTTAAAATGTTCACAATTTCTATCTTAGTGCTAGCTATGATTAATGATGATGACTAATCGTCAGAAAATCAGATTTGACTAGTTCTGTAGAAACTTTTTATAAGGTACAATAACTTGTTCATACCAGATCTTCCTGAGTCTGGGGAAAATGAAATCAAATCAAGTGGAGCCAATCTCCTCCAAACATTTATTGGGGATTCATAAGGAGTGCTTAAGTGTTACATCCTCTGTTTTCCACACTGTCTAGGCACTATTTTGTTAGGCTAAATGCATACTACTGCACTGACTGGCATATACTACTTGCTTAAAAATATTGATCTTGAAATAATTTGTTTTGGAGTTTACACAAAATGGGTGATAATTTTCACAAGAGTTGTCTAAAACGAAGTGAAAAAGAGCAAAAGAGTATTTGCTGCAAACAGGAAAATTCCACCATCAGTGTATAAATGTAACTAAAGTATGCCCCTTAAAAGTTGATTATACAGAATAAAATCCCATCACACATTGAGATATGTGTAGTTTCTGAAGTCAGCAGTGGCTGTCGGCAGGTGACAACGCATGTCTCTGAGGCTGGAGCTGCACAAGTAATTGACTTTTTAATTCTCTTTCTGAAAAAGGGAAGAATGGGGAGTTGGCAAAAGTATTTTACTTGACCCAAGGTTTAGTGTTGTGTTTCTTTCTTTAATTTTGTTAACCCCCTTTGAAGTCAGTCTGTCACTTCTAAACACATCAAAAAAAATTTACAATAAATATGCTTACATAAAACAATTTACTGAACTTGCATATTGTTTCATGTGATAAGAAATTAGCTATCGATTTCTGCATTTTATAACCTCTAGAAAGCTTATCCAATTCTGTTATGGAACATAGCGCTAATAAAGGGATACATTGGTATTTAAAACGTCAGCAAAGTATTAGTCATGTTGACTGTGATTGCGGGTTGTCATCACTTCCCACAGCAATTTTAACAGCTTCCGAGAAAAAAAGATTATTACAGCAGCATTTAAAAGTAGACAGAAAATGTTTAAATTAAGTGAATGTTTGACCCAAAAGTTACATTTGTTTTTACAGTATTTGCACCAGCAAAATCTTTGGTGTTACTTGGGGAAAGTAACAGAACACTGGGGGTCCTTTCTGGTGGTCAGTGATTGTGGTCTAAGGTAAGAATGTTTCATGTTATTCAGGAGGCCAGCTGAATCAATTCTACAGCATAGACAAATATCCACTAACGTACCAACTTGAGAAAATTTGAATTGCTGATAGGTAAATTCTAAGCAGAGAAAGTGTAAATCTGGTTATGTTACTGCACAACAGTGTTTCGAAAATACACCATGAATTATTCATGAAGTTGTTCTTCGAGTATTTTAAATCAAATATTCAGTCTTTCAGTTGGAAATATTCTACTTATTGTAGTTACAATTTTTTTTTATTTGTCTTGCAGATATTTTTCCCCATTTTTCCAGAATACTGCGGAAAACTAGAAACTTATACAGCAGGAATGCGGGAATTGGTATATGCAAACAGAGCTTATGACTCCTGACTCACTAACTGAGCTTGCAAAGGAAACATTAGACACCTGAAAACATCACATTCACCTTGATCGTTCACCTGCCCAATCTTTAAACACTGGAGGGGTGTGCAGGGAAGCACACAGAACTAAACTGTACATGCAACAAAATGTTTTTGTCTCGTTCAGCTGCTGAAATCTGCCCTGTATTTTCCCACTCCATACTACCAGAAGTTACTTTTTGTTTTATTGCATCTGTAGCAAGTGCCTGCTGGTTCACTAGCACTTTTGGTTTTCAATGTTTTAATACATAAATCCATGTATGCAGGCCACTGAGCACTCTGCTTGGGGATAAAGCAGGCAGGAGATTGAGTGATCTAGCAGCTGTGGTTGTAGGAAGCAGTGCAAGTCCTATATTCTCTTATCTGCTGTCAAATCCATGTATGCACTTTGTTCAATGATACTGTAGTGCAGCATGTGGCAATAGTCCCCCAATCCCCAGAGTCCTCTCACAGGTTTTTTGCTGCTAGCTGTGCTCATTTGTTGAAGCATTTTGATGTATTGTCTCACTGTTGAAATTAGGCCCAGAGCACTGCAAGCAGAATTGTTCTGCTCCATGGCAGTTCCTTTCCCTCCTCCTCTTCCTGAAATACCTGTGCAAAAATTGACAAGTTTATTTGTGCCTCTCTCTTGAGGTTCTGCAAGCACATGTCAAAAGTATGGCTAAATGAGAGGAGCTGGACTTTCAGAAAGCTGCAGCATAGAGGCTGGTAAGGAGGCTGAGCAGCTGTACCATCAGACATGAAATTCTAAAGTCTAAATAGCAGAGGCAGAATGCAAAAAGGTGAATAAGCATTTTTCAACCCAGCAAAAGGTTAATAACAAGGTGCCACGAAGTTCTGTATTACAAATTATTCTTATCAGACTTTGTTAATGGTTTGGAAGGATTGATGAATAGTGAACTGGCAAAAACTGACAGTCAAATAGGAACTGCAGGGACTGTAACTGAGCAGGGTGGCAGAGGCATATGAAGCTGCAGTGCTGGGAAATGCTGATCAGCCTTGCAACAGATGTTCAGTCAACCCTCTTGTGTCACGTTTTTCTTGGGTGGTGAAATGGAAACCTAGAGGGTCCAACTGAACAAGCTCATGCAGCTGGAAATTAGATTTCACAGAATCTTTCTGGTTGGAAGGGTCCTTTTAAAATCATCTGGTCCACCCCCGTGCTCAGACAGAGTCAGCTACAGCAGGCTGCCCAGAACCGTGTCTAGTTGGGTTTTGAGTCCCTCCACAGGTGGAAACTCCACGGCCTCTCTGAGCAACTTGTTTGACCACCCTAGCAGTGAAAAAATGTTTTCTTGTCTTCAGATGAAATTTCATGTGTTTCAATTTGTGCCCACTGCCTCTGGTCCTGTCAGTGGACACTACCAAGAAAAGTCCAACTCCCTCTTCCTCATTTCCTCACATCAGGTATTTATACACACTGCTAAGGTCCCTCAAGATTTGCGAGTCTCTTATTGTGGAGAGGTTTCAGGGGAAAAATCGCAGAGTAAACAATGTGCTGGAACAATCCTCCCTCTAAGGAAAGTGAAGTGGTGAAACCCAGTGCATCTTAAGATTACTACTTGGTTTGGAAAAGAAACAGGATTTTTAGTGGTCTAGAACAGAGAACTGCTCAGTGTCAGGGGGATGGACCCATATTAACAAGAGGATATGGATTTCTAGACTGGAGGGAAATCCTGTAATGAGGAAGTAAAAATATCTGAACCTTGATAAAGATGGTATTTCAGGAGCAGGATCAGAAGGAGGTAAGAAACACTTCAGGAAAGCTTTCTGCCTTGAGGCCTACAGCCAGCAAAGTAATTGTGGAAGGAATTATTTGATCCCATAGTGTTTAAGATTGAATTTGTTCATAAAGTCTGTGCTGAGGTTGAAGAGTGAAAGACAGTAATTTTGTCCTGTTTTCTTAGGTGAACTTGCACAATTAGAGACAGATGAACCCTGAATATGTTGTTTAGTATGGACGCATCTCATTTGCACCCAGCCACGTGCATGCTTCCATCATGATACAAAACCAGCAGTGTTGGCTCGAACCATTTGTAAAACAATAAGGAAGATATAAACCTTAATTTGAGATGGGGATATTGACTGTTTTTTCATGACAGCATGAGCACCCACATGGATCTCGCCATCTCTGGAGCTCGAGGCACTTATTTTAATATATAAGGATACATGTGTGAGTTACATACCAAAGACATACTGAAATGTTTAATATGTTATTGCCCACATGCATTGCATAGAATAATCTAGTTAAATTTGCACACTGTGCAAAATCTGTTTGTGAAAAACAAAATAATGACATAGACGAGCTTTCAAAACTTCTTCATGTTATTCTATTCTGTCACTTTCTTGCTATTTTGAAGTAACATTTGAGTGGTGCAGAACACTTAAGCCTAGCAGACCATATCAGAGGCTGTTCTATGTTTATGTTTTATTTGGAACCTCTTTTACCATTTTTTGGGAAGGATTCCAGGATGCTGCTTCTGGTTGGCCACTGTGTTAAACTGGCATTTTTCTATTCTGTCTATCAGATTCATAAAGAGAAAAAAAGTTGTTGATGGTGGTTTTGGTTTTTTTTTAAAAAGAGGTACCTTCCGTGCATATTGCTTAGGCTACTGTTAAAAGGCTTCATTACCTTTACAGTTGTATAGAATAAGCAAGTTAGCCAAAAGCTGCAACTAAATAAAAAATGGTGGTATTAGAGACTCCTCGTGCCCTTGGATCTCAGGAGACTTCGATGGACTGGTAGTTAGAAATTGAGAATAACTTTGGAGGCTTTCAGAAATAGTCTATGTTTGCTACTACTGGCACTTGAGAATGATTCCATGTGTGCCTTTTTTTAATTGTCTTTTAAAATTAGTTCTTTCTGGCCTGGAGACCAGAATCACAGAATGTCAGAGA
>VZTO01003022.1:0-16889 GCA_013400615.1 Syrrhaptes paradoxus | reverse complement strand
GAACTGAATGAAGAAGCACTCTGTGTGTTGCCATTTTATAAGTCCCCTTCTCTCTTCTTACCAGATGGGTCTTTAGAAGTTTCCTGTATCATTTGAACTACCTGTTGATACTAAATTAAATTTGCAGTTGGATATAAAAGTGGTATAGACTATAGGAATTTCCTCATCACGTGTCTTTTATTACTAACAAGGGCGTGATAGTGGTAGAATTCCATTTCTTTGCATCTTTGCAAAACTGCAGAAACTACAATGAAATAGAAGGCTATTAGAAGTATTAAATGTTTTTATAAGATGTGTATTTTTATCTCTAGTTAACTCCTCTGAATACATCCTGTCTTTTATATTAGAAAGCTACCATAAGTGCATTTTTCAATTTAAGGGGCCTTCTTGGTTGAAGTCAATCTGTATGTTGCTCTATGTTAACAATAAACAAAAATGCTACCATCATACAGCTGTTTGATGATAACTATTTCAAATTAGTTATTAATTGATGTCTGCTCATCTGTCCCCCAACGAGAGATAGGAGAACACATGCAGACATGAACACACCCCTCTGCAGAGCTGGCATTAGCTTGTCACTTCTGTTACCCGTGATTAAAGAGCTGCTTGAGCTTGTTTATCCCTGGAGAGTTTGATGGGTCCCTGCCCAAAACTCTACAGATACTTGATAAAATGGTCTGGGGAGCAAGAACCATGTTTGTCTATGGTTTGATTGATATATTGATTAGTTAGCTTTATTTCTATTCCAAGCCCAATCTATAGTACTATACAGCAGGCCTTTACATAGGTGAGGTGAATGAAGGTATCAGTTTCTTGGTTTCCTTCTGATTTAGTTAATAATTGCCTGAAAGGAAACGTGAATACTGTCTGTTTCTTCAAATCAAGAACTGTTCTCATCCCAAAAGAAATTAAAAATGTTTTATTTCTTTTCAGAGGTGAAAATAATCCCAAAATGTTTCTCTTTCTTGCAGGCATCTCCAAGTTTTTCCACAATGGGTACTGCTTGAGAAAAGATGCAATAGCTGCCAGCATTCAGAAGATTGAAAAAATTTTGGAGTGGTTTGAGGGCCAGAAGCAACTCAACTTTTATGCAAGCTCGTTACTCTTTGTTTATGAAGGTTCATGTCAGGCAACAACTGTGCAGTTGAGTGATGTCACCTTGGCAGAGAAGAGAGGAGTGCCCAAAGGACTATTATCAGGTGGAGACATACTGGAGTATAATAATAATATTCATCTAATAAATTCTACAGAGAATGGAAAAATTGAGGCCTCTGTAGGTAAAGGCTTGTCCAAATTTTATGCACTTCACAAAAAGGCATATTCTAAGAGGCACCACAGCCAACTCTCACTAAAAGTTGAAAACCTGGAGCAAGACAACGTGTGGAAAAGCAGCACGTGCATTACACAGGAGCATCTGAATGGAAACGTTATACCCCAACTGGAAAAAGTTTTCTGTCACATGCCAGCAGAAATCAAGGAAAGCGCAAATGTAGAAGTCCGAATGATAGATTTTGCTCACGTGTTTCCTAGCAACACAAAGGATGAGGGCTACATTTATGGTCTCAAGAATTTAATCACAGTACTTAAAAATATTTTAGATAACTGAATTCTTTGCTATGGTTTTCACTGGAGGCCAATGATAAAGAAGAATAACAACATGAAGAATTTCTGCACTTGTAATGTATAACTGGGTTTGTATTGTTCTATATTTTATTTGTCTTTGTACTTTTGGTAGAAGGGTTTAACTTTTTATAATCTCACTCAGGAAAATAATTGATAGTTAATTAGGGAGTGTGAAAGGATGAAGATGCTGGAGATGAAGCAAGACAGGTAAACTAGTAGAGTGAAATGTATATGGTTGACTTCAATCCAAGCAGTACAGTTGTACAATAAGCAGGGGTAATGCTAGTTCCTTAACGACTTTAGCGTAGATCACGTTTGCCCACTTAGCCTTGACACTGAGCCGTATGTCCATTAACAGGTTTTTAGCAAATGAACTGAAAACTACCAAGTGCAGGATTGATGTCCTCAGTACTGCCCTCTCGTGTTTACTGTATTGAAATAACTGGAGTTAACCCCACTTTGAGAGACAGCCCATTCTGAGTCAGTAGTCAAACCTGGAAGCCAGTGTGTCAAGAAGTGCTTTTCAGTGTCATGGGACGATATATTGCTGTTATGTCAACCCTGGTGTGGGCGCTTCCCCTCTCAGTGCTTGTCCATAGCCAATGTTCACCACAGACACGCTACAGCATAGTTTGCATTGAACTGCTAAGAAAAAGCTGGAGTAAAATATCGTAACAGGCTGAAACTGCACAACTGCTAGAGAAACTTGTTTGTTCCTAATGAAGACTAAAAGNAACCAGACGTACCTCGTACCTCTGTTTGTCTGTCGCAATGGAGTTGTGGCTCTCTTACCCTGGGCTAAAGCCGGCTTTTTTCTTTTTTTTTTAGATGATACACAGGCAAGCGGTGTAATTTGAAAATTGTCCCACTTCTTTCTTTTTCACAGGAAAAATCCAAGCTTTCATATAGAATATTTGAGATCAGGATGATGTATCCAAAGTATTTTTGGTGTCTTTTCGGTATCTTAATAGTCAGCTATATGAAAAGTTGTGACGGAAGAGTCTTGCCATCTATAGAGCAAGACTGTAATGCTTTAAGCAAGCCCCCAAAGTAAAACTTTTCACGAATGGGTTCGGTCATTGGAAACATACGTCTTGCACACGTGGGCTTAATGTGACGCCGTGGCCTTGCTGCTCTCTCTGTATGATGTTCTGCACTATGCACTCATTTGCGTACACGTCTTTGCAAAGTCTCGATTTGACATCTGTTTTCTATATCAGAAAGACATAAATACTTTTTCAAACAAATTTTAAAGCAGAAATGTTAGCTCTTTGAGAACCTGGGGTTAATTGGAAGAAACAGGGTATTATGTGTAGAACTACATTATTTAAACTTTAGAGCTAATATTGGCCAATGTATTCAAGAATGAAACCAAACTGTTAGTAAAATAATGTTTTTGAAGCATGGGAAAAGGCACTTGCAGGAGGGGAGTGTCATTTTGTTGAAAATTTTATGCAAATTCTGGTGAAGGCTGAGGGGAAAAGATCAGGAAAATATTTTTTTTTTCTACCTGGTATTTCCATTGCACCATATAGTTTATATATTCCCAACTCTCTGTGAACTAATTTAAGCCTTATTTTAGGATGAGTTTGTGGTTTTTGTTTACTTCGATGCTGGTTTCTCTGTTATGATTTTGTTGTTCTATCCCATAAATAGTCAACACTAGAGTAGTCTAGGCTGGTAGTGGCCCTGTATGATAAATTCACTATGTTTTATAGAAAATATGGGCGAAAACATACATATGTCTGAATTTTTGTCCTCTGTAATTCATCTCTTCTGGATTTTAATCCATTTTGTGCTGGAGGAATCAGATATCTGCCTCAAAGAAGTCAGTTATTGGAAAATGATCTGTATGCTCTTAGTATAAGCTCATTCTCTTGTCTTTGCTTTAAGATATGTCTTCAGTGTTTGAATGCTCTTTAAGTATTGATTGTTGTGTTGACTATGGCAGTGTTTGTAACGCACCTGGAATATTGTTAAACTGACAGAATATTTTGAATTAAAAAAATAAAATAATTTTATCATGTTGTTTTACCAGTAGTTATTATGGATGTATTTCTGTTAATTTATAATGTAGCTTGAGAGATAACAGTATTTTAATTGGAAGTTGTGTAAATAAAGCTTGCTGTAGAGCTGCTTTGGCATAGTACTAGCTGTGAATTTGCGCCTGCAAAGGCGTGATATCCACATTGTTCTGGCATATTTTAGGTGTTTTTAGTGTCTTTTATCTGATCAGATTGCTTTCAGTTATAGCTGGAGATGTATCCACAGAAATCATTAAAAAACTGAAAAGCAGGTCTGTTCCCCAGACCGGTGTGGTTATCTGTCATTGAAATCTGTCTGATTTTAAGCAATAAGAGTTTGGTTTAGCAGAATAGATTGACAGAAGGGAAGATTCATGAAACTGTTGTCATTCATGTACTCTCTGAAAATATACTTTTCTGAAGACTTTCTACCTAGGTGATTGTATAGGCTTACCTAAGGAGAGCTTGAATTGTATAAAGTTTTATAAAAAAGCATTTACATCTATGGTATTTTTGGATATGGGTGCAATTTGTTGCATAAATTACATGGAAAATCATTATACCATTATGAAATGTTTAAAAAATTTTAATCAACTCATTTTATGAACTAAACCGGAGTTGTGATTCACATGAAACTTGTACTGTTTTCTCTTTTTTCTGCTGTGATACATACTCAGATTGTTTTGGTTTTTTTTTCTATAAACCCTACAGTTTCATGGAGAATTTTTAAAGTACTCAGTAGATTAGAAAATCACTAATTCCCTTTAGTTTGATTAACAGAGTGAAATACTTCAGTGCACGTGGCATTTTAAGTAGCATTAGAGAATTATGATGCATCACCTGTGGAGAGCTCTCGCAATTCTGGGTCATGCGGTGTTTGAAATGGGCCTTTTTCCATGTAATGGCAGCAGCAGTGGCAAAAGGAAGGTGTCACTCATGCTGGCCACAGCAGGTGGGGTGTTCACAGCCTGAATTTACAAATCTTTGTAATTCTTTTCTCACTTCACGATGTGAAGTATTATCAGGTATAGGAAGACAATGAAAGATTCGCATCCATATCTGTTGTTTAAAGTTATGATTAGTTGTTCATCCTCCCTCCTATTTTATTTTTTTTTCTCCTAGAAACTTTCCTCCTGAGTGCCTTCTTCAGCCCTTGCCACTGGTAACCTCCTGTAGCATCACTGTGGAATGATTTACAGTGAAATTTTTATTTCCTAAAAAATTTATGCCCCGTAACTGGGGCATATGCAGGTGTTGAAAAACACCATCAAAATGCCTCAGATACTGTGGGAAATGCAATTTTCCTTTTGCGTTCTTTCCCATTAAAGAGTAGGAGAGGAATGTTCGTGGAGAGCATGCTTTGATGGGAGAAGGGATCGCAGGTTTTATGGAACTTCTTTATCTGTGTTTTGAAGAGGACATTTTGGGGGCGAGGTGAGTGACAGCCAAGCTGCATGAAGTTTTCCTTTTCTTACTGCAGTTGATACTAAGGTTTGGGTTTAAGAAGGTAGCGTAATGGGAGGAGGTGAAAGTTCATAGGGAGCACCGAGTAGGAAGTCTGGTCAGTTCCGCAGTGCAGGTAATCCCTACGGATAAGATCCAAAGGCTGCAAGTCTTCAAGCAACTTGCAGGGAGTTTATGCCATGCATATCCATTGAGTTACAACACAGCATTGCCTCTCCGTAGCCACAGGCCAAACACTGCCTGTTTTCCATGTTCACAGCCATCTGTAAATGAAAGCTGCAGAGAAGGTTTTCATCCAAAGGATAAATGTAACTGTTTGAACAGTGTTTGAAAGGAGAAAAATTGAGAAAAGATAAGAATTGTACTGCAGAAAACATTCTTCAATAAATATGTTTTAGTGTAGGCTTGTTTAGTGGAGATGGGCCCTGTGTGTTTGGAGTTTGTTACATGACATTCAACAGCAAAAAGTCAGAACAGAGGTACTTTAAAACCACCTTAATTTGAATCGTGCGGATTGGTTCAAATAATTGTTGTCTTTTTTTTAAGTGACCTATAAAGTAACTTCCAAATATGACATGTGTTGCACCTGACTATACATGAAACTAGAGTGCACAAAGGCACTTTAATACTCTGGGAATTGTACTGGAAGATAAATGCAAGCATGTGAAATTGCACCTGATGTTGTGTTGTTAATTGTTTTTAAAATAGAAAATTCTACATTAATTATGCTTGATGGATGAATGTATCTGGTCTAGTCTGGTCTCGGTCTCAGTTTCTTCGATTCAAGTGTCTAAAGCTGTCACTCAATCTCTTCTAATTTGTATGTGTTTGTAATTTCATTTGCTATTTTTTGCCGTTATTGGAGGGGGTATTGTTAATATTACATGTGTTTCTTTTATAGAACATTGTACTATGCTATCTACCAACTTTTGTAACTTAATTATAAGTGATATTGAGGGTAATTCTAATAGCTGTATATTTGGCAAATTATTAAAATTTTCTGCAAGTGACTTGCAAGTATAACTGATTTATTTTTAATACAGGAAGATTGTTTAGGAAAAGTTCTTTTGAATATGCTTGCACTGATT
Source organism: Syrrhaptes paradoxus (assembly GCA_013400615.1). Taxonomy (NCBI): domain Eukaryota; kingdom Metazoa; phylum Chordata; class Aves; order Pterocliformes; family Pteroclidae; genus Syrrhaptes; species Syrrhaptes paradoxus. The sequence goes on along the minus strand of VZTO01003022.1, from coordinate 10,690 downwards.
AATCCTTTTTTTATCCTCTTTTCTGTGTGGTCTATAATGGATGTTTGTCTTTGATTTACCACTTTTGCTTTACTCCACCATATTTTTGTCATGGCACCCATTCCTATTTGTTGGGAATACCTACCTTGGTATTCAAGGGTCACCTCTATAAAATGGAAAAAAAAAAAAACCAAAACCACCCCACCCCAAAACAGAGTTTGGGGTGTTTTAACAGAAGTCCATGCTTTGCTGCGTTGTACATGAATAGTTGGTCAGCATCGTATTCGATGTCTACAGCAGTCAACCACAGTCTTTTTTCTGAAACCTTCCTCCCTGCTAGGATCTGCTGCTCTGAATGGAAAAAGGATTGGAGAAAACAAAGCCCTCCCCCTAACCGAGACACAGGAAAAAAAATTAAAAAGGGATTTTTCATAAAGTCAGGACAGTTCAGGCTTCGATGAGTAACTACGAAATGGCTGGTTTACTTGAGAAAAATCTAACCTCAGGATTACCTTTTAATGTTTTATTGAAAGCTGTGAAAATCACAGCTTAAGGGTGTTAAAGCTGACTTGATTTTTCTCCTCATCCTTCCAGAAGAGGGTGAGTAGTTGGGCAGTAAAAGGAAGGCAGAGATGAAGATATGGAAAAGCTACACTTTTCCTTAGTGCTCTGGGTTGTAAAGGAGGATCCTGTGAACTGTCCTCAGAGAGGGCTTCATCTGAGTTGCCTATGAAATTCAAATGGAGCAGAAATTCAAAGTGAGAAGATCATCCTCTGCGGATTAGAGGGATGAGGTTGTGAAAATAATATACTCTGTAGACTGAAATCTTTCCAAATTACCTGAAAGGGACAGTACTGCTGTTAGCTGCCTCTCTGATGACAAAATTCATGTGAAATAATTTACTGCTGATGTTAAGGTAGGCAACAGAGTTACTGCTCTGCAGATGTGAAAATTAAATCAATCAACTGATAGGTATCATGGTTGCAATTATATCAGAACAGTTGGTGCCAATTAATAGGAGTTTCCAGTTCAGGGATACTTGCAGACAATGCCTGCAGTCATTTTGGAATACAGAGCACAGTAGTCTTATTTTACACCATACCTTCAAGTAAATGAATTAAATTATTTATGCAGGACACCTGTACGTAAAATTTCTATAATCCTTTAAACCTGTGCTAGAAAACACTTAATAGGTCCACAAGAGGCTGTGCATGTGGTTGATTACAAGCTCTTTTGCATCCATGATCAGGTCTCTAATTCTGAAAGCTGTCAGGAACAGCCTTCTAGTTTCACTGTAAATCTGTTTGGTTTTTGGTGGGAGTTTGTTTGTTTAAATGTGTTGTCCTGCTTCAATACCAAAAGCTTTATAAAGGTGCCTAGTAGTCTTAACATTGTCCTGTGTGTCTGTGCAGCCTTCCTTCCTGTGCTCCAGAATTGAAGAAAATGATGAAAAATGGGGTGAGGCTACAGCTGTGGTGAGAAGCATAGTTTTGTAAGGATCTATTTTTTATTGGGTTTTACATTTTAGAAATCTGAATAGTGACTGCGTGTTGAAGAATCCTCTAAATAAAACCCCATCTCCTTGTTTAAGAGTGAAGGAGGAACATGCTTTTGATTGCCTGCTCAAATAATTTCTTAGTGGGGTATTTCCCAGGGTCACCCCATCTCTCTGCTGTCCCACTTCCTTGCGCCAACTTGGGGGTTTGAACAGCTGCACAGTGAAATGTGTCAGGGAGCTGACGTGGCCAAAAATTGACTCAGACGAAGAAGAATTACACCAAGGAAATCCATTCAGGATAGATGTGGAGTTTAGGCTGTTCGGATACAGTCCTGTGGGAAGGGTGAACCTAATACTCTTTTAAAGACCTACTTGGGGGTCTTTGCTAGCACAGCTGCTGGGTTTATTTTTCCCCCTCCCTGTGGCACAAAGTGTGACTAGTGGTTAACAGATGCTAAACATTACAGTTCATTACAGTTCAGCTATCACCTTGCTCTGGGCAATCTGTTCCCACCCTCTCCAGCTCGGCGGAGGCTTTCTGCAGCAAGTGGGTTTCATTGGAAACCAGTCTGATACATAGAAGCCGTCCAGAGGGACCCGGACAGGCTGGAGAAGTGGGCCCATGTAAACCTAATGAGGTTTAATAAGGCCAAGTGCAGGGTGCTGCACTTGGGTCGGGGCAACCCCAAGTATTTATACAAACTGGGGGAAGATCTCCTTGAGAGCAGCCCTGCGGAGAAGGACTTGGGGGTCCTGGTGGACAAGAAGCTGGATATGAGCCGGCAGTACGTGCTTGCAGCCCACAAAGCCAACTGTGTTTTGGGCTGCATTAAAAAAGGGGTGGCCAGCAGGGAGAGGGAGGTGGATGCCCCATCCCTGGAGGCATTCAAGGCCAGGCTGGATGTGGCTCTGAGCAGCCTGGTCTAGTGGTTGGCGGCCCTGCATATGGTGGGGGGGTTGAAACTAGATGATCACTGTCGTCCTTTTCAACCCAGGCCATGCTATGATTCTATGATAAATTACTGATTTTCTGCTGTCTTGACTTCCTTAATTTGGCCCATTTTGTGGGAGACAAGTGCCTCTTCTGGGTGCAGAGGAAGTGGTGAAAGATTGTGGCAGCGGAAGGGGAATGCTAGAGGGGATTGCTAGAAGGCCATTAAAGAGCTGGCATTTAATATCCTTTAATATCAGACATTTCTCTTCATCCCCTCTTGCCGCTCTGCTATCTTTGCTCATACTTTTCGTTCTTCTTGCCATACCTAAATGTAGACTTCCACTAAATATAACATTTCAGTTTGTGGATTAGATGACCATAACATTTGAGGATAAACGTAATCTAGAATACAAACTGTAAAATATCTGCAGTCAGTGCACATTTTCCTTGGGTCATCTCTAAGCTTACTTTGACCCTCAGCAGAGAAAATGAATCTGTCTATGTGGTGGTTGGTTGGTTGGTTGGGGTTTTTTTGCAGCACATGTGAAAGGCAACCTGTAGCCTGTTGCACTGTACGTTGCCATAGCTGGCAGTAAAGAATCAGCATCAGCACACAGTCTGGCTGATGAAGCATAAGGAGAAATTGAATGCAGCCCATTTTCCCACAGCTCTATAAGCTTTGCAATGTGGCTAGCAATAAAAACTGGATTTTGTTACAAATTCAGGGGATATAAATTGGGCAAGCAGATGGGAAGCTATCAAATAGATACAATGTCAAAGTACCAATTTTGCAAAATTACCTATTAAAAGAAAAGCCAGAAAACAAACAGGAACAGCTACAAAGAAAATACTGTCTTTTTGGACTTTGGTCAACACAAACCACTTGTTCTCAAATACCGTGAACTTGCAACTTGGAGTAGTGTCTCTTCTAGGACGTACTGGCATCCTTTTTGTACACAAAAAGCCACACTTACAGCCTCAGGCTTCTCCAATACCTGTTCCATGTGAGTTTGTGGGTAGAAGAGGTAATTCTGGAAAAACATCATATTCAGTAACAATCAAAAACCATTGGGCATTTATATTGGATCTCTATTCGATCCAAGCAAAAAACAGTATTATGCTACTAAGTCGATAAAAATCAGGGCCCTCCTCCAGCAGTACACTGCTCTCCTTATCAGAAGTTCAGAATAACCCATGAAACTACAGTTGTTGCCACAGGCTTAAGTAATAATTATTAATACTGTGCCGTGCGGCCTTCTTTGTAAAGAAAAATAATGTTCTGGTGAAGAGACAGCATGGCCTCAGCCTGCCTCCTTTTTTCTCTTTTAAATCTGATTTTTACTGAACTTTAGTACTAAACCCATAGATTTAAAAAAAACTGAGAGACATATCCTAACTGCTTTTGTCAGTTAAACTTTTTCTGGTCTGTATGACAAAAATGGAAGCAATAAACTGGAAAAAGAGCAACCCAGGCATCAAAGCAACAGTTACGATCTGTCTGGGTCAACAGATGTATTTTTATGAGTTTCTAATATCATTGCAAATTGGAAAAATGTACTGTATCATAAAGAGACTTGAGAGCTGGGAAGTTTGCACAAGGGCCTCTCTTTCCTTTGTGGTGTTAAACAAATTAAACCAAAATCATGGCATATACACACATCCTTTTTGTTAAATTACAGTTATCCATAAGGCTAATCAAAATACATGTAACTAGATTTTTTGGTCTAATTAAAGCCCAGCAGCTCACAGAGGTTGGTGGGAAGTGCTTCTGAAGCAATCTGAATGTTTTCAGCAGCCTAGATTGAGACCTCTCTGAAATCTTGGATCTGATGTAAATAATTTTAGTGCTAAGGGCAGTTCCTAAGTTTGACTTCAGTTAAGCATTTCCTTACTCATAGCTGAGAGTAATATAACTGCAAAGCCTTTACTTGTGTTAGGCCTTTGTGCAGCCACAGGTACCCTCAGGGAATGTAAAATACACTTCAGGGCTGGCAACTTTTTGTTCAGTAGCCTTTTTCAAATTAATTGGACAAAGGGAAAGATGATTGCAAACAAGGAAAAATAGTGGAACAAGGTGGAAAGTCTCTAGTGCTTTGCTTCCCCTGCATCCCTCCTTGGTCAGGGCTTTTACAGATGTCAGCCCACTGACTGGAACCACATATTGGCATTTAATCAGCTTGAATTGATTTCTCCTTCCCCTGCTTGGCAGCTTTTTGGGTCCATTTTCAACATTGGTACCCCAATATCCAGAGCAAGGTGACTCCAGGTCTCTCTCCTGCCACAGTGGTGCCTTGGAAGGGCTGATAACCAGCCAGGCTCTGTCACAGCTCATCTTTGACATCTGCTTGCGGCAAGACTAGAAGCCAGTAGTGTTTTAAAACTGTTAAAACTCTGTCCAGAGAAGTAAAATGATGAATCACTTGATCTGTAAAAGCCAGTGTGCTGCTAGGAAAACAGCTAAGGCATGGAAGTCCTGAGTATGCTCTTGATTTATGTTTCTTTATTGACCCTTTTTCATTTTCAAAGCTTCCATCTCACCTGGTACTTACCAATACCAAAGCAATTGCACTGTGCATTGGACCAGTCAGCAGGATGGAGCAGGTGGCAGGACAGCCGGTGTGGGGAGTCTGAGAAGTGAATCAGGTGGTCCTCATATAATGCAAAACTTTTTTTTTTTTTCCAGCAGGAAAGGAAGGTGCCACTTTAAATCCTCAATTATGTTAGCTTTGTCTAAATGAAAATAGCTCTCAGGGTATAGACATCAAGACAGAACGGACAATCGATTAAAGAAAGGAGAGGGGGAGAGAACTGTGCTGAAGAGGAAGAATGAATTTGCAGGGAACTTGGAATTTTCCCTTAAAGAAAAGTGCATTGAAATAAAAGAAAAACTTGTCTTGTTCCAGAGTTTCTAGTAACCCTCCTGAGAGTCTTTCGTTGCTTCAGGGTTTTTCCTTTAGCAGGAGATAAACCCAACACCAGCAGTGTTTAATTCCACACTGGTACATTTTTTGCAAAACATACAACAGTAATTATGGCTTCTTACACATGGGGGATGGTTGGGATTTTTTGGCAGATAGCATCTTTTGCGTTTTCCCTGGCTGCAAATCCCTGTATCAGTGAGGAGGCCCTGCAGCCTCCCAGGTCTCCTTGAACTTTCTGGGACTGCCATGGCCCCGTTCTTCCTCAGGGTGGAAGTAATTCACCAGCACGGGAAGATAAACCCTGGAATGGTTCTAGATTGACCTGTGTAACTCACGGCAGAAGGGGCTGCTCCCCATGGGCCTTTTAGCTTTTAACCTGCAATTGTTTTCATTAAAAATAATTCTCATCATCAAAGCCTGATCAGACTTGATTTTTGTTCCATGCCAGGATTTTCTCTTGGGGACAGTTGCTTTTTGTTATTTTTTTTACTCGGATGCAGACAGCATGCTGTGTATTTGTGTTTCAGCTGTGTAATACCTTTAGCTGCCAAGCGAGACATCCCAAAATCAATTTTCCAGTTACCTGGGGAGGGAATTACAACACTTGTCAGCCCTGTGCATGGAAATTGGGTTAAAGTGGAGACTTGGTCAAATAAGGACAAAATGTTGGAATGTCAATTGTGAGAGTATTTTGTGGAGGACTAGAGCTGAACACGCTCTGTGACTTGTCCCAGAGGTATGTTAACATTGAAGAGGTTGTGAGGGAGGGCGGGGGGGCGGGGAGGGGAGTGTGTGCTGTGATTGCAGAAAACTTCCCTGAATTTCCCTCCCCTGCTTGGAGATCTACAACTATTTTCTTTGACAATAGCAGCTGAGATATTGCTGCTCTGCCCCAATCAAATGCTAGAGACAGTGCATTAAACTTCACCAAGACAGGTTTACTACCACATATCTCTTTGTTTTATAAATGTGTATTAGAGAAACCATTCTATGCTTTAATGGGATTATTTCACAAGATGCAGAGAAGTAATAGAGCTCTTATATCAGTGCAGTTGTGGTAAATACTCTTACAACTATTTATGAATTACTGATTAGAAGCAGGAGCACCTTCCCAAGGGAAGCTGTTGCACACACTCAGTGCCATGTGTTACTGACAAATACTGAGCATTTTCTTAAAAAATGTGTTTTTAAGGACATAGATCTATGATTCCCTCAGCTGCATGGTTGTAATAGATAGGTATTTTTAAATGAAAATCTGTGAGGGTTGTGCTAGCTTGCAAAATAACATAGCTAAAAAAGACACTCTGGAAGATAAAGGTATGTATATGGGCACTAACCATTCCTCCAAGAGCAAGGGCTGCTGGCTTTGGACGAGAAAAGGGTCAGAGTAAAACCCCACACTCCTCCGTGCAGCCTCACGAGGTGCCAGACAATGACGGCTGCTAGCCGGGATGTGGGAGAGATCCCAGATTTTGCCTCTAGTTGAGCCTTTACCTTCTCAGCCCTCCAGTTAAAGCTTCCTTAATCACAGTTTCCTCAACAAATTCACCCTTCAAAGTAGGTTAGAGATGAGCTTATAATCAACAGCCCTGCCAGGGTGAAAAGAGAGAAGGTTTTGAGGAAGAGGGCACCAGCTGCTCCCTGCAATGATTTCTCTTGCCCTCCCCAGGATGGTGGCAATGATCTTTGCCAGCAGCGGGCACAGCGCCTGGATGTGCAGGGTGACTTCAACCAGAATCCTCGTCAGAGTGCGTGCTGACTTATGGAAAGAGAAGGAAAATGCTGTTTTTTTCAAAATCTCCCTATTAATTTAGTAGTGTAATAATTGGTGGAAGTTGAAATAATCACGGGATTGATTACTTTCTTTCTTTATAGCAGCCTGGGCTGGGTTACTGCCACTTCTGGAAGCAGTTTTGGAATAAATTTCCTTCTTGTTCTAGGACAGCTCATTTAGGGAGTTGCTCTGGGTTTCACCCTCAGGAAGGTGGTTTGCATAGAATGTTAGGAACAGCATATTTCACAAAATAATTGATTTTGTAGCTTTTTGCATATTCTCAGTTGAAGATGCTGCCCTAAAGCTGGTGCATGTCTCTGTAGCAGCCTGGATGTTAGAAGCTCCAGCAAACAGCTCTTGTCTGGCCATCTTAAACCAGTTCACCTATAGGCACATAGAGCTTAAAATGAAGCTGCTCAAGTTTTTTTAATCTCTTCAGATGGATTCTGACTCTGAATACAACACTTCCTGCTCCCACCACCAAGCAGGTACCTGGAAATTTTCCATGGCTGGTCATCCCCAGCTCATGTGTGCTCATGTCTGCTCATGTGGGCATGAGGCTGTCGAGACACCAGACTGTGGAAAGAAAGTAGCTTGTATTTTAAGGAAATCCAAAGCAATAAAAACAGTAATGCAATTGGAGTTCTTCTGACTGTTTCACAGCACTTGGGATCATCAATAAAGGGGCAAAATAAAACAACTATATGTGGAAAAAATGAGTGTTGAATGTTATTCTGATTTTCTTTCCTTCTCTGATCTTATTTTTCCTCCCTTCCTGATTGCTCTTGAAATAGCCACAGCAGCTATTTTTTATTAAATAGAGGAGGGCAAAAGCTTTCTAGAGCACCCTTCTGCATCGGTGCCAGAGCATATACAGCTCCTGATGACAGGAGAGCCTGTTCCCACTCTATGCAGACAAATGTACTGATGTCTGGGATTATTCTGAAGCCGCTGAAAAACCTATTAGGGGATAACTGCATTCACTGAGCACTCAGTGCCAGCTGCCCTCCCAGCTAGGATTGGGAGGCGGCTCCTTTTGGGCTGAGTGAATTGCATTAAGGTGATTCAGTTGATTTTGGCAGAAATGTTGTCTTCATCTCCAGCTGCAAATGGTCCATCCAGCAGCCAGCAGCACTCCCCTCCTTTAAAAGCCCCTGAGCCCTTAACCAGGCAAGTACTGCAGTTTGGCTCTTGAGTGTTTATTAGCCTACTGGGAAGAAGCCAGTGGAAGTCTGCAGAAAAAATAAAATAAGTTCTGCTCTTTGCTTTGGTCCCTTATATCAGTTTACGGGGAGCCTGAGCTTGCCCTGCTGCCAGTCAGCCATCCTCTCTGACCAGGTCCTGCGCTTAATGTAGGGGACATGTGGTGAACCATCCAAGTTCATCAAGAAAGTGGCTGCATGATGCACAAAACGCAATACTGAAATACAAAAGTGCCCTGGCACAGATGTGCGGTCTGGCAGAGGTGAGAACTTCCCACATCCCTCCCATCTCTGCTTCACACTCTAGTGTCTCATCAAAGCCTTGCTTATTTTGTTGCTTTTTTCTTTTTGTATAGCAAACACAAAAGCAAAACACAAAAGATCTACAGCAAAGCATTTCATTTTGTATTTCATGTTGTTATTTATTTGTCATCTTGCACCAAATACAATTTTCTGTGGGCTTTCCTGATGGAGACGGAAACAGGTGTTTTTATTTTATTCAGCATTTAGCCTGGGGATTTCTCTTTAAAATATACCCAGAGGAAGTCTCTGGGGATTGGATGGTGCATAGGTGAAAAGGTGATGTGGGTCTTCCCTCTACTTCTTGTTTGAGGGAGGTTGAAGGAGCTAGTGTCAGCCTTGAGAATCAAATATGTGATTAAAGTGAGTAAGTGGTCAGTAAAGCTGGGAATTGCTCTGAGAAGCTTCTGCTTCTTAGTGAAAAGTTGAGGAAGCTACTTACAGCTTTGCCAGTGTTTACAGCAGGATTTCCAAGCTGTCTGCAGCAACAGAAACTCTGGAGGGAGCTGTAACCACAGTGTTTCAGCACAGGTTTGTTTTGTTTTGTTTTTTCTTTTTCCTCCTCTCAGCTAAGATTGAGCTTTAAATAAGTGGTTGTTGAGCATTTGAAAGGGTATGCATGTGTGAGTGATATAAAAGGAAATTGTCTCGCCCCTGCTTCTATAAGCTGCAAATATAGTTAGTCAAGTCTTTGTAAGGAGTACTCACCTGTGCCTTTGCTGATCAAATTTAAACAGCTTTCATCAGTGTTTGAGGCCAGCTCTGTTTTCTGTGCTGGATATCAACTTTCCCTGGAACAGAGAAACAAAAGGGTAGATAAAACTACAAAATACAGGCAGCAGGTGTGAAGTTTTTTTGCTAAAGGATTTTTGTGGCTTTTGAGTGTTACAGGCTGTTTTGGGATGGTGGTTATAGAAAGGGATGGGTGAACATAGGCACAAAACCCTGGGGTGTAGGTTTGTTTAAAAACAATGCTGAGAAGAGGCAGCACTTATCTGTGTGATTTTTATAAGCTCCCAGGATGTAAGAAACCAGGATATGATTCATGTCAGTAAGTTGTTATACAAAAGAAGGCCTGATACAGAAGGCCTGTGGCAACAGTTCCTGATAAGACCAAGGACTGGCCCCTGATTTATTACTGAAGGGGGGACAGCTACAAAGCTACAAGTTGTATCCTTGATAAGAAAGAGAAAGAGGGGCTTTAACCAGTTAGGACCAGTGTTGCAGTCTGGAAGGGAGCCAAATACCTATGAAGCATGCACAAGGAACTGAGGTAAAAAGTCCAGCGGTGAGGAAGACACCTTACTCCATCTTCACGACCCCTGACAACCACCACCAGAAGATACTGCGCTTGCCCAGAGGGGAGGAGACGTCACTTGCATGTGATACGGGGATCGATAATGCACCCAGAGGGGTGCATTGAGAAACCTAATAAATATGTAATAATTAGCTCTATAAAAGGCTGAACATGAGGCCAGAGGGCGCGCACGTTTGCGGCAGAGCGATCCCCTGTGCTGCCCAGTTCAGCTTGCTCTTGTCTTATAATAAGTTCGTCCTACAACACTTACTATAGTGAGTCCCTTATTTTTCAAAGGAAGGACCTTTTTTGTTGGCAAATGTGTTCTGAGAAGCTATGCAACCTCAAATGTGGGGAGAGAAACATTAAAAAAAGCTTTGTCTGAGGCTGACTTGGGGTCTGTGTGGTTTTCCCTGCCTGTGGGACTTACCCCCAACTGGGGGAAGCCACTGTCCCCTGCTCTTGCTGGTATTTTTGGTATAGCCTGAGGAAAGCCTGATCAGCAGCTCCTGTGGTTTGTGTGTTTTGTTTTTTTCTTAGTTTTGCAATAGCTCTGTTTCTTCCAAGGTGTCCTGTCTGCTCAGGGAGCCTCTTCCTTCCTCATGAGCTTGCTCTTGTAAGTCTAAGTCAGGAATTTCATCTTGTCCTTCAGGTTTAACAGGGACCACAGTGACAGCTGCTTCTGTGCACTCTGGTCCCAGGGTGAGGATTTTGTCCTCCCCTTCAAGCTGCAACCCCAGAGGTAGAGGTTTCATCCTCTCGCCTTGCACCTGCAGAGAATTGC
>VZTO01003021.1:0-15595 GCA_013400615.1 Syrrhaptes paradoxus | reverse complement strand
TTCCCCGGGTCCTCCTTATGGTCATTCTTGTAGGCTGTTTTTGACACTTAGTTCTCAGTTAATAGTGATAGTAGTGATAGTGATTATAGATAGATACAAAATTTTCTGAAAGGTTTTGTGAACTGTGGTCATGAGCATGCCCACAGGGAATAAGAATTTAGAATTATGATGTAGTTCTCAAAGTTGTAGAACTTGATGGCTTGACAAGAGGGGGATAACATATATTGGTGATACATAATGATTGAATCACTTTCCTGATAGACATCAGACTATCACCTTCATACAGACTGCATGACTGCCGTTCCCCAGGCTAACAAAAATATGAGAGGAAATAAGGAATCAGTAACATTGTCCTTCGAAGGTAATCTTAGATTTGAACCTTTTTTTGTCAAAGGAGTTGCAACAGGTCTATATATATACTAGTACTTAAGCATCTAAAGACCAATTATTGTTTAATGTCCCTCAATAACTGTATAACATAGAAAACAACATATTTTTTCCTTCATGTGAACTCCGTTCCAGGACTGTCTACTTTCAGCACTATATAAATCTCATTATTCAAATAATTCTTTTTCCCAAAATTGCAGCACAATATTTTTGTTAGTGAACAGTTGAGACAAAGTAATATCCATAAAGTCATTCAGAAGTATAGGAAAAAACAGAGAACTGAACTGTGTCATTTTACGCTTTTATAATAACAGAACAGTTTTTCCTTTTTACACTTAGGCTCACTGTATAAATGTGAAAAATATAGGTAACAAAAAGGTACATAATCTGCATGCTAACAAAAGAAACCAGTGAGACTGTTTTTCTCAATCTGAAGATTTCAGTTGGTATCAACACATGTATGAAATAATAGGTTTAGTAGCCCAAAACTTATAACTTAAATTTTTATTTTGCACTAGGATATAGCAAATATTTTTTGGGGAGGGAGGAGGGGTTTTTTGTCATAGTTTTTTTATCTATTTTTTCTTTTATTGACAACACCACCTTGCCATTTTCAAATTATCTGAGCAATTTTTGTCACAAGCAGCAGTTAAAGTTACCTCAGTGATTTCAGTACGGTTTCTGCTTGTCTGCTACTTATTTATAAAGTGATAATATTGTGTGTAGTCACCCCTCATTAAGATTTACATTCTAAATATCACTGCAGTTTTGTCCAGTGAAGTTCATGGTGGTTCTGTTCTTTGTCCTTCTACAACTGAATCTGAAAAAGATGTTGAACAATGCACATATCACACTGTGGGCAAAGGTATGGTCTAATGCACATCTCAAAGACTGAAATGTACAATAAACTATATGTGTAATTCTGACTTCTGTGCACATGGAATGGTTCTTCAAGAATGAAGTTTGCCAGATTTCTATATTGTTCTACACCACAAAATCAACTCTCTTAAGCAGTTCAATCTTAATTCTGAAAAAGCTCTTTGAGAGATTTCTGTTGATCTCTCCTTCATCTAATGCATCTGTAATTAGTGAAAAAATGTGGAAATTTCAAGAAAACTGTATTATGGAAAAGAAGTACTCCAGAGCCTTTAGATCTGAGCCATAGCGTTCTCCTGTGTAATCAGAGAGAAGTAGTAATAATCTTCTGCCATCTCAAGGAGCTGCAACAAGTACACAACACACACATTGTCCTGTCAGATTCTAGGAGTATCTGACAAAGGGTGTGACATAGTGTTAGGTGCACATGTAAAAAGTCTTTGTACTTTTTTTGCATGTGACTAGTGATCTCAATGGTTAATTACCACCCAAACCTACTTGAATACTAAATTGAGTTAATTATCCCAGGTAGTCAAACTTACTTCTTACATGCTAGTGATGAGAATTAGCAAGTTCAGAGACAAAACAAAATGGAAGAATTTGGAAAAGATTGTTTTGTTCTAGAATTTGAACTGAACATGAGTTTTTAATAAATATGTTTATTAATAATTTCTGAATTAATATATAAGCATTTATAAAGAAAAATAAAAGGAAGAATTTTTCTTTTAGAGATATCAGTTTACTAATTTCTGAAATCTATTGATCAGTTTTGCCTTTATGAAATTCTTTATTTATGATGCTAGAATATGTCAATTTCACACTGTCTTTCCAATAATGCTTGGGTTCAAAAGTACAGAATTACCAGGAAAGAAGCTTTATTTCTAAACCATAGACTAAGTCTGTGGTTTATCTGGTTTTCCTCTCATCATAACAAGCAAAATTTTTCAACTTTGTTGTCTGAATCTATGAACATAAATCCTATCTCCTTACAACATAAAATTTCAATGAAGGGATTAAATGTTCTATGGAAAGTTGATTTAGTTTTGTAGAAGTTTGTCCTTTGAAGTACAGGCATTTTTGTGTGTGTCTTAACATTTTTTGCTTGTGTTTCTTAGCAAATTTTAATCATATTGGTCTACTAAGAAAGCAGTTGCATGTATAAGCTCTGTTAACATGAGTATTTCATAACATTTAGGGATAAATTAGTTATGTATGCTTAAGGTTCAACATGTACCTCCACAAGGACTCTCCAGAACTTCTCTGTCGCATAATTGTTATCCCAATTGATTATTTTCTCTTCAACATGGAATTCTAATAAGTAGAGGGTGACTTACAACTTGAACTTTGATAGATATGAAGGAAGATGGTGTGAAATACTGTTAGCTCAAGCTCCTCTAGAGACTACCTTTTTCAGGTAGCCCTTTTTGAGAGAGCTAGGAGTCAAGCTCCTTGTTTTCTGGGAGTTTCCTGTCACTTCATATCTGTCAGGTGCACCTCAACTCTGCCTAAACCAGAAGACAAGACTTATCCAGATGTCTATGGACAGCTGCAGACCTAATCTTTCAAGTCAAGTGCAGATGCTTTATCACAAAGTAAAAATCAAGGATGTAGGCAGCTCTTGCTTTTAATTACTAGTATTAATTTTACTTTTATTATCTATACTGTGGAACTGTTGTGATTTGCAGTTAATAGTCAGCAAGAAGTATTGCTACACCAGAGTGGAAATAACTCAACATAGCCAAGCACACTACTTCTTGAAAATAGAAGGAGGTCCACAGAGCCAAAGCTTTAATTGTCTCTAAAACCTATTTTGATACACAGTCATTGATCATGTTTTGCACCTGCTCTTAATATTACTGCTGGTTGGTTTTACTACTGCTACTACTATTGCTACTACTGTTGTTATCATTGCTATAGACATTTCTAAATTATTTTGCAACATTTAAAATAACATCTACACCAATTCTAAGTTAACTGGAGTTGGGAACTGAAGACAGGATTTTATCACTTTTCTCAGACCTATCTCTAAATGAGTCAGATGGCTTTTAGACTACAAGAATAAATGCTGCAAAATCAACTAATTTCTTTGTGTTCCTCCCACACTTTATTTATTGGCATATTCTTTCGCTTCTATGGGTTTTATGTTCTCTTGAAAAGATAGTAGTGGCAACCCCTATGTGGAGATAGCTGAAATAGATCTATGTCCTTGACAAATCCAGGAATAACCAAACTGAGTAAACACCATACTCAGTAGAAGTTATAGAAATGCTGTCTCAGCATCATGGCCTGTGATGTCCTTCCTCAGTTACAAGGAAAATCAAAGGACAAATATTAATAAGATTCCACACACTAACTAAAATGAGTGATGGAATAGATTTAAATGAAACAGAAGCCTAACCAGAATTTTAAGTCCTTGTTGACAAAGCAGTAAAGACAAGTATGTCATTCCCTTAAGCATATATGGCTTATAAAGCTGTGGCTAACACTGCAACTCAGATGTGGAAGAGTTATATTCAATTATTTTAAATTGCATTACTTCTGTAGTAGCAAATCAGTGGATATGTGAAATATTAATATGGTAGAAATAAGAGTTGCCAGTGTTATCTTACAGTGGTTTAGAAAGAAATTATTCCAGCTTTTATTAGTGTAACTCAGGGGATATTCTCTGTTCCTGTGCTTTCACCTTCTCATGTTCATTTCCTTAGATTTTACCTATATGAAGAAAATAAGGTGCTTCTACACATTTGTAGCTTAAATCCAAGACCTTATTGAAAATTACCTTTCAAATGACATCTGTCAAGGCTTAAAATTCCTAATAACCTAGGAAGAGATAATGTTCTATGGAGTATTCATTCTGAATATCTAAACTTTGTATAAAATTATAACTAGGAATTTGGAAAGAGTAAATTATTTTACTCATATATTATTGCATTCATTAATCTGAGAATTAATGAAGCAAATATCTGCCAGTATTAACCAAAAACTCTGTCAGGATTTTCTGTTACTATATTACTGATATTATTTAATTTAATCTCTGTTTAATGTAAAAACAAACCAAACAATAACTGTGAAAGAAGATTTTGACTACTCTTTGTTAATACATGTCTTCAAGGTGGGGAGAGTTTTCTTCAGTGTATTTAATTCAGTAGATAACCCATTCTACTCCCCCAAAAAATAATAAAACTCAGAGAAGGCAAGAATGACCTGATTTATGCAGAGACCTGGTGACCACCCCATGGCATGACTAGTGACAGCTTTTCTTTAATCTTGGTACAGCCCTAAGATCATAAATGATACTTATTATCTTAAATATCCACTATTAAAGAAGTAGGCTGTGACAGTGGGGTTTGATTTTTTTAGAATAATATAAAGACTGACTGAATGTCCTATTATAAGCCCTAAGAGTTGCTCTTATGCAGAGCATATCTATATAAGAGTACAGGTGGACCTCGCTCTATCTTTCATTTGGATAGCAAAGACACTTTCCCTATAAGTATTGTCTTCACTAATTATTAAAGGAACAGAGCATTCAGATGAGGTTGTACAAACCTGTTTTGGGTATTAAGTGCTGTCAGTCAACAAAACTAACCTAATGAGGACTTATTTGCACATAAAAGAGAAGTGGTTGAAATCCAATCTTTTTAATACACACATTTTTTCTAAGCAAAGTTGGTTGTTAGGAGAGTGAGCACACAGAATTATTATTTAGCTCAAATGGCAACCGTTGTTTTAGAGCCATTAGTTTGGCTGAATATGGGATTAACTGTGCCAATATGCTACATTTTTGTTCCATGGTGAGTTGGTGTGTATGAAATCACTTTTGCCTGAAGAGAAGTACATGAGGTGGTTGCATATAATGCTGGTTTAAATTCTTCACTGAATTCTTCAGTTGACTTAATAAGTTCTTGTCCTTTGCAGTTTTGCTAAGACCAAATGGTTTCATCAAAACTAGTGTCTCCTTAAGTGTGTAATGTTGCTTTCCTTCCTGAAAAGAAGAAAATCTTGTGAAAGTAGATTATTTTCAAAATCAGCACTTAAAATGAGAAGTGTATACTGTAAATGGATGGACCACTTGAAAATAATGTATCTTATATAATATTAAATAAAAAAATTGTATTTCATTCACTACTTTGAATATGCAGTGGCACATAAACACAAATATGAATATAAATACAAACATAGGTATGGTTCCTTTTAAAATAAAAAGACTTGAGTTCTTTCATATAGATGCATATTGAAAAGAGAAAAAAAACAAAAAGAAAGAGAAAGAGAAAAAGAAATAGAAAAAGGAAGAAAAGGCTTGGTCTCCTGATTTCTTATATTCTTATTTGACTGTTTATTTTTAGAAGAAGTCCTTACGACACTTTCCTACCCAATGTTTTACGAACTACAAAACTGGATTACTATTGAATTATTAGAAATAAGTAGGAAGTCATCATATTGTTATCTGCTTCAACGTAGAGTGTTCTTGGTGGAACTGAAGAGTATGTGGCAATGGATCCAGCAAATTACTATTTGTTGCACTGTAGGACAGAAAGTATAAGAGCAGACTCCCATGTGTGTATATCATGATGTTGAATTGCAAGAACAAGCAAAGGTCAGTTGCTGTTTTAGTATATGATTCCTACTTGTACAAAGATTCTCACTTTGATGTACATGATTAATATGTTTTCTTTCCTTATAATGGAAATAATGTTTAGTTCCATCTAAGTATTTAACATTAGCAATATCCTGGGCAAGAGAAATAGGTTCATTAAAAACTTCATTAAGTTGATTGAAGTTCTAGGATTCACTGTCTTCCTAATTCAGTTATGTACTACTGACCTGCCTTGTTTTTAACTGTTTGATTGCCTAAGCAATTGCCAAGGGAACATTTCTTCTTCTTTTAATCCAAAGCAATTTAGTAATAATAATAAACTTTTAATGAGGGAAGAAGACAGTCTGACTTTTTACATTCCTACTTGATCTGACATGCCTGATTTATGTGGCTTATGGAGTTAATCTAGTAAACTAGGTGAGAAAAATTGGTTTTGAAAGGTTTGTTGTAGGGAGTGTAAGTACCTCATAATGCCATTTTTGAATATGCAGGTACTCTTACCCTTAGAGTGATTCATCATGAAATATACAGGCTACTTCTCCAATAGGTGATACTCTCAAGTTAAATTTAGGAGACTAGAGTTCCCATGCTGTGTCTTATCATTCTGCTGATTTTAATCATCATGACTTATTTTTCATTTCTGCAAAACCAAAATGTCAAGAAATCGGTTTCATTAGCTCTGTGATTCTAGAAGCCTTTACAGAACATGAATTTCTTTGACTTAGTGTCCCCATAACCATCCTCCCTAGTAAATCTGACATAGTTTTCCTTATGAAAATGTCCTGGGTTAAGCTGAGACAGAGTTAACNGTCGCTCTCCCAAGGCCTCTCCCCTGCCCCCCACCCCGGTCAGCTTTCAGTCTGGGACGCTTGGACTGTTATCTCCGTTTCGTGAGTGCGGTTTCAGGACTCCAGGATCTTTAGCCAGGAACAGGCTGAGCCTTGGTTATTGGGTGGGGAGGCAGTATTACTGTGTAACACTCATTTGTATATTTGTATATAGTATTATTTTCAATATTATTGTAGTTTAGTTTAATAACTAAAATCGTTCTTATCTCAACCCATGAGTCCTTTTTTTTCTCTTTACACCTTTAATTCTCTCCCCTATCCTCGGGGGAGGGGATGATTGACTGAACAGGTGTGTGTGGGTTGTCCCCCAGCCAAGGGCAAACCCATCACAGAAGAGAATTCAGATTTATTTTTATTTTGTCTGTTGATGTTCATATTAACAAGTCTTTGAGGTAAAATGCTTTTTACTGAAGATACTTTTTGGATCATTCTACAGTTGCTGTCCTCATAGAAATTTCCAGTTATGTTTTCCATCAATAACAACAGAGAAAAGACTCTTTGTCCCACTAGGGTCAGTCTGCCCATATAATAAAAATTTGTTCAGACCTGACTCTTCATAACTCTGCATGAGGATGAGGGTTGGGTTATCTATAGACCTCATTACTGCTTAGCACGAAAACTGAAAGTCAAAGATGCTATGGCTGTGTAAGATGTGTCAGAAAATAGGAAGAAGAATATGTAAGCTTTAAAAGATGTTTAATTTCATATTTGAAATTTAAAAACAAATGTTTACTTGATATTTTAATTGTACTATATTAAAGTGTGTTTGTCTTTTTTTCTTGTATTCATATAGAAAAATACAGAAAATGACAGGACTCTGATACTAGACATGATAAAAGACATGATTCCTAAGTTTGGTCTTATACTGCAGCATTTGTGGTCATATCACCACATACGCAATGCCGTCTTTTTTATACCAAATAAACTTATGATTTGGAAAGAGGCACTCCCGTTAAATAAGCAGATTGTCAGGAGAATATCTGATACAATGAGTGAAGAAAAACACCTCTCAGCTGTAATCTTATATTTCTGTCTGTTTTGGACACAGGTCCTTTTTAGGGCTTATAATATGATAATGACCTTTATGGCTAATTTTGTCAAAAACATGAGGTCTGTTTTCTTTATCTTTCAGCATTCTGTCCCTGATCCAATGTTATTCAGGTCTACAGTAGGACCCTCTGCTTATAATTTATTCTGTGCAGGTTAATGTGTCATCCTACTTTACAGCTTCAGATTTTCATAAATACTTGTCATAAAAAATGTCTATTGCTTCCAATATTTGGAAACTTTTTTTTTTAATTTTCCCGTTGTATTACACTTTTCTACAGCATTACAGCCTGTTAGTGCCTTCTGTCTAATGCCTAGATTTTAGCACATGTTCTTCTCATTGGTTTTGGCCTTCTAGGTCTTTCAATTCAACTACTACTGAAGTTATAATTTGCTGAATTGGAAACTTAAGGAGTTATTTTCAAGACTAGGGTTTTTTGCAGGTTTTTGTTCCATCAGTAACTATATGTAACCTGATGGAATTGGGTGGGAGAGAGAAATACTAGGGATTTTTTTGCCAAAAAATAAGTTTAAAAATCTATCTTTTGTTTAACTGATCCCTTTTACCCATGAATCCCAAGGCTAAATTCACAACAGAGTGAAAACACTGACACATCTAAATATAAAATTTAGTTTCTCAGAACAGCCCAGCAAATGTTGCACAAATCTCAGTCCAGAAAATACACAGCCAGTATGAAAACAGGCTGCCTTAAGCTGTTGTAGTAGGCATGCACAGGACTGCATATCCTCATCTCTGCTGAGCAGTTTAGCATGTGCTTTGGTCCCTGTGTTGCCTGACTGCTTTGTATGTGGGTTCTCATTTGGTAAAATTGCAAACTGCACCTCTCTCCCAAGAGCTTGTTTAGAAAAGCAAGCAGGGTCTGTTTGAGAAACTGTCATTACCTTCTCAAAGGACGTCCCAAACCTTCATCAACAGGGTATGCATTGTACAGGAGGTGGTGACAAGGAGAACTATTTCACAGTTCAGAAATTTGGACATTTCTTACAGCTTTTGACTGTTCCTGCCCTGCCAGCAAAGGCTGCTTGGGTGCCTCACCAAGGGTCGTGGCACCAAGGTTTAACCAATTAGCTTTTTACAGCCAGCTACTTTCTGTCTGTGTTGTCGAGCAAATAATAACTTATAACTCTTCTTTGTGCATATCCTACTTCTGCCTGTCTTTCTACATATGACTGATGATATTCAAACATCTATATGTCCACTTCTGTAACATATTGTCCCCTTAGAGTCTTCTGGGTTTCAATCTTTTTTTCTGTTTTTAGCATCTTCACACGAAAACAGATCAGCATCGTATGATGCAATGTAAACTGCCACAAAACGAGCCTGTTGCCAGCCCAACCGTCTACTGTTAGTCATTTAGCCTTTGAGTGGTTATTGTGTCGCTTACAGTCTTTTTCATTCTCAAGCTATTGTTACCATATAATTTACTAACATATCTCAGCAGTCACCAGTGCTACCAGCAATTTCATATATTTTCTTGAATCAAGTATTTTTAAAAGGCTATATTTATCTTAAGATTGCTTGGTTTGTTGGCAAAATTGTTGTTAGTATGTCCTTATCTCTGTTAGACCACAGCATGAGAAGCACATTTTGTAACACACTCTTTGCAAGGGGTTTGTCTTACGAAAGCATGGTTTACAACTAAGTAATTATATTTCCTGCACTGTGGGTACATTAATGATTTCTCACTTAGCTGCAGATTGTTCCGAGCCATAAAATCTCCCTGTAGTGTGTCTTCTTCATTTCTCTTTTTTTTTTTAAATAGAATTAGCTGCCTCTTATTTTTTTCCAATGAACATGGCTTGAATTAACTATTTAATCTTTAAAAAAAAAATTGAAATAAGAACTCCTACCTAGGTCGTGTCCAGAAGGATGATGTTTTGAAATGAAACAACTATCAGCTGACCTCAGCTGCTCGCACTTTAATGGCATCCCTTTCTCATCCCAGGATGAATGGCTGGATGAAGGTAATTTAACAAGAATGCTAATGGATACAGGAAGTGTTATACACAAAAGACTACTGTGAGATTTTGCATGCAATCAATATTGTCAATTTATATCCTGAAATGATGGAAAATTGTAACACTTTAAGCTTTGTTTTGTCACTTTACTACACACATTCTGCAGCTTCACCCCAATAGTACTACCCTCCTGCACTAACAATAAAAAAAATATATACCTCACTTCACACAGCTGTCTTCACATACTCACAAAAAGAAAATATCAATAAACAAAATTCCCTTTTGTTCAGTGGGATGCTTTCCTTTAAAGACATTCTGATCTAAGGAAAAAATCAACAAGATCTTCTTTGAAGTTTTGATTTGTTTCTTCTGTATAGACCCCACAATAATAAGTGGTGTGATAGAAAGAAGTGAAGAGCAGATGAAGGGAAAAATAAAGTGACACAAATGTTTTTAAAGAGCCCAGAACTTACTCTTCACACCAGATGTCCTCTAACATACCTGAAAGCTGTCCCTATATTTTGTTTTTCCTGTTCCATCAGACTGTGACTTCAAGGTAACCTTTCCTAAGCAGACCTGTAGTAGTTCTAATTTACCCAACAGAAAGACAAAACCATAAAGCCACTAGTGATGTGTTGATTAAATAACCACAGAATTCATCTAGATGATTTTTCCATTGAAGACTTTTAGGGTTTTTCTGAGTAGGTGGGTCTGGTTTTGTTTCTCTTCTAAACAGATGTAGGCCTTTCTGGGTGCATCTTTGTGGAGCAAGGGTAAGGTTTTTTATGCAGAATAGGCTATGAGCATTCCCAGAATGTAATCTGGGCAAACTTTCTTCTTTAAAAGTAGTGGTCTTTATTATAACTGGGTACTGCATCTGCTGCTGTAATAGTCTTCATGTTGCAGCATTACACTCTTCAGGGAAAGGGAACCTTGTGGTTGTTCTAAACTTACTCACTGGTGTTAGGTTAAAGTCATAACTGTATGTTTTCATCTGGAAGGAAATATCTGGAGCTGTTATTTCCAATCAGAAGCAGTGCACAGGCAGATTTGCCAATAACTCATACATAGACTCTTGCTTATGTATTTTAGGGGTCCAGGCTCAGTTCACTTCTTTGGACAGTGAACATGAACTCTGAGGAAAGATGTTGCTCAGTAGGCTAAAGAATATATTGTCATGGGTAATATACTATACTTTCTAATACTAATGTTTCTGCAAAAGAGAGCCTAGTTAAGCAAAACCAGAAAAGCATCAAAAAGGGTGATTTTGAGAGTCATCTTTTCCAGTATGCTATCTAAAGTGGTAGCTGACGTGTTCTCTGGAGACATGAAAATATCTAGGAAGAATTTCAGAAACCATTTGAGAGAAGTTGAACACAAGTCTTTACCAACCATGTGTCAGCCATCCTTCAACACTGTAAGATTTCTACATTAAACTATTCCTTTTTTTTGTTGTTCTTTTTTTCTCTGTTTTTGTTGTACTCTGGTTGAAGAAAAAAAAAAGAAATACATAAAAGAAGTAGGCTTAGTTTCATGTTAATACTTTATTCTTTACTAACAAATTTAGACATGTCTATTTCTTTTGGGATTATTTTTAACAGTAACATTAGATGACTGTATTGCTATCCTGAAAATTTACACACATCTTCTAAGAGAAGTTTTGAGCAGTATCTAGTTCTTAATCTATATAACACTTAGCCTTCAGGTAGAGTAGAACACGTGTTTCTAATATTTTGCTCTTAAAGACTAACATATTGTAATGTTGGAAGCTATGAAGAAATTAAAATGGATTAAGTATGTCTCTGGATTTTCCATTTCTTTTTTTTCCCCTCTTTTTTTTTGAGTCAGAGGAAAAAACAGAAAGAAATCTGATATTATACTCAGTCAGAATAAATGTTTTCTTTCTCCAGTCTTTCCAGTTCACCACATAAAGTAGGAATCGTTCACACATCTCTAAACCTCTTTGCCATTAGCCCTAAAATCCCAACATTCCGGAGACATAAATCAATCTAGAGCTATGACATCAAGAGATTCTCATTTAAAACATTTAATGTATGCATTTAGCATATTTTTGTACAGAAAATCTTATTGATGTGGGACAAGTTGCTTTATCTTTTTGAAATCAATTCTACCAACCACTTAGCAAGAATGTAACATTCTGCTAAATCTGATTAAGTGGTGCATGGGATGACATTTTACAGTTGAACAACGAAATCTCTTTTGTTGTAATTGTTAACGTTCCAGAGTAAGACATCATAGTTAGTCTTTCACTCATTTCAACCATAAATTGCACATTTTTATTTATGTCTGTTACAATGTTTCAAGCAAAATACTTTCATTTTACTCATTAACATGTGAATTAATACATTAACTTAAATTATTTTTGCTTCGTTCTTCCTGGGAGATTTTCATGATTTTTTTCCAGAGCATTCATCCCATCTACGAAGAGTGAAGGGTTCTACCTGTGAGTTGCCCTTACTCTCAAGAAATAATGAAATTGTCTTTTTTCTTTTTTCTAGGAAGCTATTCTGCAATTGTGATATGCAGTTTACAGCACATAAAGCATCTGAGAGAGTTTTTCATTTACATTTTCATAAAAACAAAGAAAACCAACCCAAAATCAAACAAAACACCAAAAAAAGACTCACTAGGTTTTCAACTTATTCAGTGTTCAAACTATTAAATTAAAACTTGCCAGCAGTATAGTTTTCTCAGAAATTCAAAAGTATAAACAGAAGACATAGTCAGGTTACATTGTTCTCTTATTCCCAATACAGTTGTAAAAGGTTTTGTAACATTAAACTTCCCCACAGAACGGGTGAGAGCTCTGCTGAGTGAACTTCATATATATAACCGATGGCTAATTCTCCTGTCCCAGATGTACACTGTGCTTGTCAGTGGCATGCATTATGAGTTTGATTTGTGAAAGCTTGAAATACAAGTGCGTAAAACCATTGTGTTGAGAAGGCTGACTTCTGGGCTTTTTCCTCTATCTTTTCCCAAGGTTGGAGGAATTTCAAAACACCGGAAGAAACAACAATGCACCCCTCATTGGAAATCAGTCTTGGTAGGCAGTGAGTCACCTGCCCTCAGATGCTATGGCACTGGTGGAGGATGGATAACTTTATTAGTACACGTAGCAGATTAGTATTCAGGAATTCTGAGCACAATTTAATCCTCTGTTTATTTCTGTTGCCCCAGGGAAATAATTAAATCTCTGTCTCATTTTCCCTTTTGTAAAATAGCAATAATATTTTTTTATATAGTGGGATGGAGGGGAAGTTCATAGTTTCGTGAGAGTCAGGTGTTTGTAGCGATTAGGTAGGAAATGTTAGATAACCTTGGAGCAGAACTCGGAGTCACTTCAGAAAGCTTCAGGATGCGAGAAATACAGAGTTTGAAGCATCTGCAACAGGATTATTACTTTTTTTCTTTTGGAGAGGGTCACATAAATTTATATTGCACATTTTTCCTTCTTCTTTTGTTTTCCTTCCTCCTTTACTGCTTTTCTCTTCCAGCCCATCACATCTGTGGTTTTGCGATGTCCTTTATTCAGTTGACATCTCCTTACTCAGTCAACTTCATGTCTTCAGTTATCAACTCACAACTCTGTATTTGCTTTCTTCCTTCTACAAATCCTTTTTCTTTTGTTAAATCACTCTCTAGTCTTCACAGCTGGCTCTATGCCCAGATTTTCTAATCCTGCTGTTGTTTTTATACTGCAGAGTATTTTCTGAATTTAAATTATAGGAATGTTCCAAGGCTGCTCTTTCCATTTGAGTTTCAGACTTGCCTGCACAGTTGTAAAAGTCACTCTGAGCAAACTGTATGTTATTTTTCCCATGTGGACATTGATCTTTCTTGAGGTTTTGACAGAACAATGAGATTCCTGCAGGTGAATGTTTATATCTTTATACATATTTAGCATTTTGTAGGATTATATAACCAAAGGAAAAGAAGCTAAATTCAGAGAGAAGTCTATTATTTTTTAAAACTTCAGAATCTGCAAACCAAAATATGTTTTCAATGCTCAAGTGTTATCTGAGTTCATTTATGCAGCACTAGAGAAACTGAAGTTTTAATCTGATCTGAGGTACTGCTTATGAAGAACAAAACAACAATTCTATAACCCAACCGAATTAGGGAAATCTAGTAACCAAATAAATCAGACTTTTAACTCTCACAACAAGTGAGAAAGAGTGCATGCAAACTCTGTTTTCACTCATCTGCAGTTTTATCCCTCCTTGCTCTCTCCAGAGATCCTTGATATTTTGTTCTATCAGTGTCATCTCAATCTGAAACCAAACAACTGCATGTGGCTTATGAGCTTGGACTAGAGAAAGACACCTGAATGCACCCTTGTCAGAGGACACTCTCTAGTGGGCCAGAACTTTTAAATGGCAAAGAAATAACTCTCATGTGATAGCTTGAGTAGTGCATTTCTATGAATTGTGTTTTCTCAGAACATCTCACCTTAAGCGTTTTGGTTTGGGTGGCAGCAGCCCAGTTAATTCCTCTCAACAAAGGCAGTTCATCTTTTTGCAGCCTTCCTCATTCATGTGCAAAACCAAAAAAGGCAATTACCTTCATCTTATGGATCCTCCCCTCATTCCATTAATATATTATTCTATTATACAGCTAGTAGTCTGGAATCTGTTCTTTCAGGACTTTGTTATCTCATTGGGATAAAATAATTGAATACTGATTTCCTGAAGCAAAAGAAAACCTCTGATTTTTTNCAAGCATTCACTTCCCAAGGCAACTTATTCTATGTCCTTGGGTTTTTGAGGGGGAGTTGGTTGGGTTTTATGAGTTTGGTTTCCCAAAATAAAACTTGACTGCGTTAGTTCCTTGACCTGTCTTCATTCCAATCCATCTGCAAAAGAGCCTATGGGGATATATCTTTCTTTCTGAAATAATGTAAGGTTCCTGGAGGAAGAATTGTTATTACCTCTGCATTGTGGTTTTTTTTTTTTAATCATGCATCACCATGAGTACTCTAACAGCAGGACTGTTAGAGTAGTAAAGATCTTGGTAAAAGTATATGACCTTCTATTAAAATATCCATTTTAGATTCCAAACTAAAATATGTCATTGCTACATTCATTCAAGTGATATATTCATTCTGATTATTAAAAAAATGATGAATCCAATTAATTGGAACAAATGATACAAGTGGTAGTTATGAAATTAGTTAATGTAAAACTAGGCAGAAAATATCACTCTTCATCCCAATTTCAAATTATAAACTGGCAAGGACATGTCAGATTGGCTAAATTTTTACTCAATTATAGTAAAGTTTACACTTCCCATGAAGTATTAGAACTGGAAGCTGATTGTTCAGATTGCCTAGGAGTTAAGAAAGCTACAGATATATTTAAAGGCTAGAATGCAGCAACTCATCCAAACAGTAGAATTAAACCACTTTTGGTGATGAGGAAACTGCTGACTGAGAGAAGACATTAAATCTTGTTCTCAGTGTTTTAATTATCACCTGTGACAAACAAAAATACACTACGTACTCTTACAAAGCCTGAACAATTTGCTCTACTACATATATACATGCATACAACCCAATTTTCTTACTTTCTAGAAGGAAATCTATTGCACAGCTGAATATGGCTTTTATTCCATCTGTGTGAAAATCAACTTTTTAATTAGATATCATTAACAAGAGAAGAAAGCCACAAAATAGAAATAAATTATTTCTGCTCCTCTTATTTCCCAATCATCTTCATATTACTGCAAATTTCATGTTAAACCCAGTGTATTTGTGAGTTCTTCCACAATCGCTTTGGAACATCACTGGTTTTGACCACCTGCTTCAATCATAATCAGGGTAAATCACAGAATCACAGAA